>PQFF01000434.1:55452-69303 GCA_003547095.1 Diversispora epigaea
TAATATCTCCATGTACAGATGTTCAATTTTATCACAAAAGATATTATATGATAGCCTTAGTTTAGGGGAATCTAATAAAAAAAAGTTTGTATGTTTTAGATCACTCATTGTCTCACAATTACCTTTTTAATTTTAGCAATTATTTTCAAATTTTATCATTCCACAAATACTTTTGCTAGGGGAGTGTACTTATTTCTAACGAATATCCTATATGAAAAGGGAAGGGATTACACCTGAAATTTCTTTTAGAAGTTTTGTAAACATATTCCCAAAAAATACAACAGTTGCACCAACACGATTAAAGTAAAATACAAAAATATCCCCATTCCCAATTGTTATCTAGTCATTTTTGTGAATTTATCAACCTGTTTATCACGAAAACCCCAATGACTTAATTATCTTTGAATTCGTTCGTTGAATTATTTTTATAAAATTAATTAGGTGGTAATTTGGGATTATGATTCTTTAACTAAAGCAATTTCATCCGTTATTCAAAAGGATATAATAATAATCTTCGTATAAATTATCCCATACGTAATTATATAGTTAAAGTTCAATCAGATCATAAATTTTCTAAATTAATGAAAAGTAAATGGTTTAATATTCTTTGTATAATTTCTTGCCTTTGGATAATTTTTTGGCCTTTAACTTGGTTATATAAGAAATCTTTTAGGGATCAATTAAGAAGTGATTTTCAAATAAATATTAGTCCTCGAGATTGGTTTCAGGCTAATGTGAAAAATATTATATCTAATGTACAATGACGATAATTATTAGATAATTATTTAAGTAAACATGTGTCATATATTTTTATATTATTTTATTATTTTTAATACTATTTCCCTATTCTTTCTCATCAAGAATTACTTGTCTTGGATCATCATATACTTTTTTAAAAAAAAATAATTAATTAAAGAGATAAATGATAAAATATAAATTAAATAAAATTTTATTTATTATAATTAAAATTTTTTACTAACTTCTTTCTTCTTTTCTGAATCCTGGAGGTAATTTCTATTTAAATATATATATTATTTGAGTAATGGTAACAAGCATAGGGAAAGTCTAGATTTTGATCAACGTGTTACACAAGTATTTATACTTATTTTACAATAAGGTTCAATTGAATTTTGGTCGCTCATATGACAAGTCACCAGAACGACTACTTAATAGATGATGAAACTTTATTATTGTATTCTTTGAAACTATTTCTTCGTTCCCTCTATTTAGATCCAATAAGATCCAATTTTTGGGAAAGTTTATATAGAAGACATTTTTTATAGTAATAGACTATATAGACAAGTAATGTAAGTAATGTTTAATTATTTTTAAATTTTTTTATTAAAACTATTATTTTAATATAAACTTTTATTAAATTTTATGGCTACTTTTGAACTATTTTATTAAATTTCAAATAATAATTACAAGTATTTAAATATTTAATTATTTCAAGTATTTGAATATTTGAGATCTCGAGATCTCATGTTCCAGAGTTTATATAAAAAAATATTCGTTTTAATAATGTTATATACCTTTATTAAATTTATAGAATCTGTAATAACACGTATATATATATTTAAATTCTATGTAATATCTTAAACATCTTTTATAAAAACTCGGATATTTTTGATATTTTTATTGCCAATATATAAATAATTTAAATAATTTAAAGTTCGACTAAAGATAATTTTCTTTAATCACCTGATCTGAATCTTAGATTTCTATTCGTTTAAATATTATTTGACCAGTCACGTTACTATTGATCATCATCCAATAAAAACAAACTAGCCCTATGCTCAGTATGACGATAAACTGTACGGTACGAAAATGCTATCTTGTACTGTACGAATAGAAGTTAGGTGATCTGTACGATTTATTTGTGGCTTGTACGGTTGATTAACTACTATCACGTGATATTTTCATTCATACCACGAAACGATCAGAACATAAAAAAGTAAAAATATTGTCCAGCACTCGCCACTTCATGTGTCAGTACAAGAGTATAAATTAGTCACGGGTTAGGGTTTATTAAATAAATAAGGACTATGAATTTTGTGCAAAATTTATGTAAAATCGTACAGTACAAAATAGCGTTTCGTACTGTACAGTTTATCTGTATACTCCCCTATGCTATGGTAACATTATTTTAAGTATAAATTTAGGAATTTATAATAAAAGACCATATAAAATTCTTCTTCAGTAAGTGTACTATATTTCATCAATGCATATCCAAATCCTACAAATAATCCACCCGTAACCAGAGTTTTATTATAAGACCTAGAGACATTCTATTTAATTTCCTTAATCATTTAATTTATAACTGTAATATTAATAATATTAATTATATCTTTTTTAAATAACCTTTCTAAAATAATAAAAATTACTATAAGAAAAAAATTTCTTGTTATTTTTATTTATTTTATTTATATTATCTAGCTAGTTTATTAGTTGTACACATATGTTGATTGACGATCAGTTTTATTTATTTATTTTTATTGAAAACAGAATAAACAAAAAGGATTTTTTAGTTGGTTTTTTTTTGAAAATTCAACAATTCAGCAATTATTTTGTAATGATCTTAATAACAGTAATGGATTGGATACTATTGTTTCCAATCTTTTATATTCTTTAATCATAGATTCATCTATAATAAATGCTTTCCTATTCAAAGAGTGGATTTTAATATTATCCCATTTGCAACATCAACTTAAAGCTGTAAATGCTTGCCTCTTTTCAAACATCTGTGCATCCAAATTTAGTAAAACATTTGGAAGAGTTATTCCTTATACTTTATGACACTGGTCGAATGAACAAAATCAGAATCCTATTGATGATGCAAATATGCATAAATCGGACATCCTATTTGTGAAAATTTATAAATTGGAAATTCATATTTATAAATCAGAAAAAATCGATTACCTATACTTAATAAATCTTAGCAAATTTAGCCATTAATCAGAATCCTATTCATGATAAAACCATCCTATTTTTTCCATTTGACTAGTGTGAACTATAAGTGCAAATATAGTGCCAAAATCCCAAATGTCAAATGCCAAATTCCAAATATTATATAATCCCAAATCCTAAATTCCAAATTCCAAATTTCAAGCAATTTGAATAATATTAGTAATACCTGTTGTAGTGTCGTAATTAACTGTAACATATGGTGCAATTCATTTTTCCTTATGGTGTAATTAGTGACAACTAATTGCAACTTCACAAATAATTACAACAGGTATCTTTAAATAATATATATTATACATGTTATCAAAACTATTAAATTGAGTCAGATACAATTAAAATCAAGAAAAATTAAAGTTGAATCAAGGCAAATTTTTATTTTTACTAGTAATTGACACAATTAATTGAGCCAAATGCAATTAAAAATTAAAATTTTAAGAGTTGAGTCAAGGCTAAATTAGTTTTGACAACATGTATAATATGTATACTGACTTCTTGCATTTCAATATCTATATCTGTAATTATACCAATTGATCCATTGCACTTTTTATATTTATACTCTGAATTATTTAAGAACATAACTCGTGCTTCAATCTGTAATTGTACCTTCTGTAATAGATTTGTTTTTTGTTTAAATCATCTCTGAATATTTTTATCATTTTAAATTTCATTATTATTAATAATAATAATAGAATTTGAAATAATATATTTATTACCTTGAACCAAAAGCATATTATAAATTACTTGATTAATTTGATCTGCCATTTTTTTATAACTAACAATATATGTTATGTTTAATAATTTTTCTAAATTTCCAAATTCTTCATTAATAGTACTGGTCAAATAGAAAAAAATAGGATGGTTTTATCATGAATATACATGTTTCCAAAATTGATTTTGGATTTTTGAGGTATTTCGTCTTTTTAAGATTTATGCAGAATCTATTCTATATATGAAAGTAAAAGTACCTAGTTATATGTATCTTTAATCAAGAAATTTATCTAGGTGATCAAAAAATTTTGGGTTTTAAATAAAATAATTTTGTCTTCTATGAAAAACTATTTCGACTTTTTTTCTCAAAATTACAATTTCGGAACCTCAAAATGATTTAGCATGCAAGTATAATCATGAATAGGATTCCAATTAATGATTAAATTTGCTAAGATTTATTAAATATAAGCAGTCGATTTTTTCTGATTTATGAATAGGAATTTCCGATTCATGAATTTTCACAAATAGAATATCTGATTTATGTATATTTGCACCATCAATAGAATTCTGATTTTTGTTTATTTGACCAGTATAGTTTAATTTAATTTTGTCTATAATATACACTGGTTGAATTAAGAAAAACAGACAAACTTTTTAACACAAATAAGTAAGGAGATATGCAAATAGAATATAGATAACCAGTTTTTGGTCAATTTGTAATCAATTTGTGATTGATTTGCATTAAAATTTTACTATTCAATGTGTAATATTCCAGGAAAATTGATTAATATTTCCAAATCAAACTTTTTTCAAGTAATTTATAGTAAGTTGAATTTAGATTTTATCTTTATAGCTCTTATAAAAATATAAAATAAAATGGTTTCCAAATTAGTGATTTAAAAACAGAATGATTTTCAACTGATGAAAGTTGTATGAAATCTCCAAATAACAATACACTTATATCTCCAAAAAGTTCAGGATTACAATACAAACTTAAAAAAATTTGTAAAATATATGTTAATAAATTTTCTGATACTATTGAAATTAAATTATTTTAAGTTTTTAATTAAATTCATAATTATTAAATGCAAAAGTTTGATACAAAGATTCCATGGAGCAAATTCATAATTAAAGCTTCCAATAAACCAAGCCTGGTTAAGCTTTACAAGACCTAACTCAAGCCTTAAAAATTTAGACTTAACTCAAACCTGATCTAAGTTTAAATTTTAAGCTTAGCTCAAATCAAACCTGAGTCTATTGGACTTGGCTTACTTAAATCTATACATGTTGTCCAAATTATTTTTTAAAAATCCAAATCCCAAATTCAAATCAATTAATTGTGTCAGTTACTAGTAAAAATCAAAATTTGTCTTGACTCAACTCTAATTTTTCTTGATTTTAATTGCTTCTGACTCAATTCAATAGTTTTGATGACATGTATAGCTGGAACATCCTCATTTTGTATAACCATCTGTTCATGAGTATTGTTAGAATTTTCTATTTTGGTAGAGGTGGTATTAACCAAAGATTGTTTGATTTCCTGGATAGTCATCCAATTTAGCAATGAGGTCAGTTTTTTCACTATCTTTCTGCTCTAGATTTGCAAATCTTACTTCATATTTTTCAAAGCTTGTTTTAACTCTGCATTCTCAGTCTTGATCTCAGTACTTCTTTCTAAGATTAGTAATCTCAGCTTCAAGCTTGGAATTCTGTTCTTCTAATAAATCAATTTTAGATTGTGTATTTGCCATTGTTTTACATAAACGCACTATAAATTTTCCATATATCTAAATTATCTAAACTACAACATTAATTATGATACAGTTTTATTTGTTATCAATATTCTGGATAGAATAAAAATGGTTATTAGTTGTACGAAGCATGCAATCCCCAATGTGTATCAATTGGCTGGACTTATATTTTTCGAACTCTAGAGAAGAAGATTGAAAATTTATATTGACTGCCTTCCGCGATGCTAATAGATTTCCCAGAAATCTGCGAGAAAGAATAGTCATTAGTCTGCAAGCCCAGAAGCTGATTCGTTGAATGCATTATCACAACTTTCACCAAAAATAAAATTATTGATGATTGCAGGATCGGCCGAATCCAATACACGAACATTACCTTAACCATTTTTGGTCTCGTTTTAAAGAAATCTTTGATAGGACTACGACCGAGAAAACTTTTCTCGTGAATTCTCTGTAGCAAGAAAATTCTCAATAATAGTTGTACAGTTGATCAGTTGATGGTATCCATTTTACGTAATCGGTTGTACGATTGATCAGATTGATCTTTTTTACGCGTACTCTTTATGCCTTATACGCACAAATACTTTAGACGAAATTATACCGAATGGGGCATTAAAAATTTCTTAGAAGAAGGCGTCGAAGAACCATTTCAATTAAAGATCGGTTTATATCTAAAAAGTCTCGAGAACATTAACAACTCTGAACAAGGAAAAAGATCGGACAAGGCGCACTCTCTCCTAAATAAATACAAGAAGGCAAGAAAATATTCTTTTTTTTTATAAATACGATTAAGTGGCGTGGCATGAATCTTTAAGTTTCTTGTCATTTAAGTCTTTAAGTCAAGCCACTAAACCAGTGTTAGGGCACGGGCAATCTTTAAGTTTGCCTGATGTTCAAGTCTTTAAGTCGACCTGACACTGGACCCATCCAGCACAGGCAATCTTTAAGTTTGGCTGATGTTTGGATAGGATGAAAATCAGATTAATTTGAGAATAGTGCTAATTATATGAAAATTTTCAATTTCTTTACTCAAGGGTTCACGACCCGATCATAAGGTAGCAAAGATGTGGGAAAAAAATCGTTCGCATAAGCATGTGCATATCAATCACCCCTCGTACATGAAGATAAAAAATGACGGAAATATTCATGAAATAGTGGGGACTACGTCAAACCGAACGGAGGATTTGTCGACAATGGAACTTAGAAAACGCAAACCAGTAAATTATGTTGAAGATTCGACATTAGAATCAGAAACAGATTCAGAGTATGCAAGGAATAAAATGGTATATTTCCCTATATTTTTTTAGTTAGAAATGTTAGAAAGTACTTATATTAAATTATATTAAATTTAGCGGAAAGTCAAGAAAGGTAAAAAAGGTACATGTGTTGGAAAAGCTCCACTGATTGAAAATGATATGGAATCCAATTCTAACAGTGTAAGTTTGACATCAAATACATTTTTGTATATTTAGGCTTAATAGCTTGAGCTCATCTCTTTTTTTACATCCAGCCTGATGCAGATACAGTCAATGATGATAAATTTGGTGAATTCGATGGTATGTTAAATTCATGATTGTTAACACGAATATATAAAACGAAATTCTGAAAATACCAGATGACTTAGGGATAAAACAAGACTCTGGGTTAAGTGACTCGACTGAAAGTGATGGTGACGAGTCCCCTTGTGAAATGATAAAGAGAAACTTAATGAACCAAAGGATTATTCCGAATGCTTCAAAGAGTGCTCCAACACCTTTGATTTCCGGTGAAAAAGATTCAGAAAGTGCTTCACCACTTTTGACTTCTGTTATGCGAGAGTATTGTGAAAAGGATTCGACGTCTAAGTTTGAGTAAGTTTATCTCAACAAAAAGCTTTTTGCTTGATCCACTAACATAATATTTATGCTGATATCCAATTTAGTCCTGCACGTAGTCATATTCTTGATCTCTCCCCAACTTCAAAAATTGCGAAAGAATTCGCACCAGAACATTGGTCCAGACTCATTGCCGATCGTCCCGATGTAATTAATGTGACTTATCATAGAGAATTAGAACCAATATTTGATCATTTATTTAGAAAACAAAAAGTATAGTGTCGCTTTTATAACTTCTTACATGAGTCTTTATTGATATGTCAAACTCTCAAAGGATATTTTTATTTTAACTGGTAGAGGCTAAATATTCGACAAGCTCGTACTCAGTGGAAAAGTTTAAGAAATGTTAAGGCTCCCGAATACGGAGAAGAATTATCATATGATAAAGGTGATTGGGAAAAAATTATATGGTGGATAGAATGGGCTGTAGGTCGATTGTAGGTTATAATGACTTTGTATCCCTATTTTTTTGAGGTGTTATATAGTTTATAAAATAATGTTATCTTTTTATATAGTCTTGATGCATTTGAGTCTGAGCGAAATCCGTTAATGCAACAAGATTGTCACGAACGGGAATGGTTGGGAAGTTACCTAATTCCAATTTTTCAAGGTGCTTTGGCACTTGATAGTCATTTCGAGTAGCATGGTTTGTTATTATAATTGAGTTGTAATATTTATAACTGTCGTAAAGATAATATCTTTTTTAATTACTATGTTACTACAATAGGGGAGAAATTACAGTGCAAGCTTCTTCGAAAAGATGTAATCAAAACAAAGATATTTTAGAAGAAAAGGTAGATCGTGGCCATATGGCAGATATGTTATGCTCTACCGATTCATACGAGATGTTATGTTTATTGGCCTGTGGTGGCCCACACAAAGTTGATCTTACCAAATTAGCTTCAGATCAATTTCAATTACAACGGTTGCTAAAAGATGCCCTCGATGATATGTGTATGAAATATTACAATAAAGTCAAAAAAGATGAAACGTGTTTGTATACAATAGGGATACAAGTGAGTAAATTTAGTACTTCAAACTGTAAAGAATTCGGTAACAAAAATTATATTTAATAAATTTTACTTTCAATAGCAATACAAGTCAGAAATTCGTATTTATTTAATGGAAAGACGTGAAGTTTATCATCTTCACCTTATCAAAACGTTGGATCTTCCCCTGACATTTTCAACTTATCATATTTTACGTATTAGTTTGATTTGGGCCTGGAATATTCGGGTTTGTATAACAAATATTTATGGTTGCAGTTTTCATTAAGTAGTTTAATAATAATTTTCATGATCGGTTTGTAGGGACTGTTAAATGATTTATTAGAGAAGCTGATCAATGATGTGGAAACCGGTTCAGTCACTCCTCAATGGATTCCAAATGATATGGCTACGCAAGAAACTCCTGAAAAAAAACAAAAGAAAAAATCTAAAGCAAACGGTAACAAGAAATAGTGCAAATCTGGGTCATCAATAAAATCATTCATTGCATATAATAAAACACTATTTTGCAATTTATATCTACTCATGCCATTTGTCACATGTTAGGTCCGTATTAGACACTTGATAAAATTTACTAAATTTTTATATATGGATCTTTATAATACCAATTATTGGGAAATAAAAATCGCGTGCGCATGAACAATTGTTCACGCCGATCACTTTCGGAAAAATCCCGCTTAGTAAGAAAACAATATTTCGGAAAAATCAAATATATAGGTAGTAAAATCACATGATCTTTATCGTGACCATTTTCCTTATTTTGGAAAAATTATTAATTATGACAAAATTAATTCACGTTCTATATCGGGTATGAAAAATCTTGATCGAATCGTGAAGCATATGTAACCTCAAGAACTGTTTTATTTATAAATATCTAAATTATTGTGTTATTACTGTACATTATTATACCTTATTGTACACTAATATTATTGGTTACTATATTTACTATTGCTATATAACTAATAATAATAACTAAAATATTTGTATAATTATATCATGTGAACATGTGACTTGTGTTACTTATAATTTATGTGATTAAATTATCCAATTTGTTATTCATATGTTAATAAATATTACTAATTGTTACTAATGTTAATATTTATATTTTCATTTGATAATATACCTGCCACCCAAATTCAAAATCCAAATGCCGAAATCCCAAATGCCAAAATCCCAAATCCCAAATTATAATTAGTATTTTTTGCCGAAATTCCAAATCCCAAATCCCAAATACTAATAATTTGTGCATTTTGGCGTCCCAAATCCCAAATTATTTGGGATTTGGGCAACACGTATATTTGATAAATAATAATTTCTTATTAAAATGCAAAGTTAAATAATATAATTATTATGTGTTCTTATATATTTCTGCTGTAATAATTCTCTTTGGTAATAATGTCAAAATACAACATTGATAAAAAAAAGATGTATCCTTTTTGAGTTTTCTTTTTAGTTCATTTATATTATTTTTAATTTGTCTAAACTAATTAGTTATTTCAATTCTGATTGCTCCCATATCATAAAGATTATAAACTCCTTTAANCAATTTGTTATTCATATGTTAATAAATATTACTAATTGTTACTAATGTTAATATTTATATTTTCATTTGATAATATACCTGCCACCCAAATTCAAAATCCAAATGCCGAAATCCCAAATGCCAAAATCCCAAATCCCAAATTATAATTAGTATTTTTTGCCGAAATTCCAAATCCCAAATCCCAAATACTAATAATTTGTGCATTTTGGCGTCCCAAATCCCAAATTATTTGGGATTTGGGCAACACGTATATTTGATAAATAATAATTTCTTATTAAAATGCAAAGTTAAATAATATAATTATTATGTGTTCTTATATATTTCTGCTGTAATAATTCTCTTTGGTAATAATGTCAAAATACAACATTGATAAAAAAAAGATGTATCCTTTTTGAGTTTTCTTTTTAGTTCATTTATATTATTTTTAATTTGTCTAAACTAATTAGTTATTTCAATTCTGATTGCTCCCATATCATAAAGATTATAAACTCCTTTAAAAGTAGTGTTCTAAGCTGGTCTAAAAAAATCGGTCCGGCTAAGTCTATATTTTAAAATCGACTTAGCCAGCTTAGTTGGCTAAAGCCAAATTTCTTAATATAGAAATAAAATTTATGAGCACGTCTTGTGAAAATCATGTGAAAGTCATGTGTTCAATTAGCACATCAGCAAAAGTATCGTTTTTGATACACCAACAGTTATTTTTTTGATATACCTTTACAACTAATTATTCGATAGTCATATGATATTCATATTCTATAAATCATGTGAACAATGTATATTAGTTACATTACGTTACTTATAAACTCAATAAAAAAAGAAAATATTCGATCAAAAAAATATTTGTATACTTCATCTTTTAAATTGTTATTTTTATTTAATTGATAAAAATAAAAATATCTCGCGCACATCTGCTACATTGCTAATTAATAAAAATTCCTCATGTTACTTTGTCATTTTTTTAATAAAAAAAATTGGCTAAAAAAATCAAAAAAATTACCTTATATAGTATCAGCTAAGCTGATTTTCAAAAAATTGGCTAACTAAGCTGGTTAAATCGGCTAAGTCGGTTAATGACCTTTCGGCTTCGAACACTATTTAAAGGTACTTTCAAACTATAAATAGATAATATTAAGGATGGAAGACTCAATTAATATTAAAATTAGCTCAATAATTGTACTTTTGACTAATTGATTTTGTGTTAGCTAAATTCTGAAATTGTAATTTAAAAAAAAAAAGTTAAAATAGTTTTTTATAAAAGATAAAATTATTTTATTTAAAACCTGAAATTTTTTAACTACCCAGATAAATTTCTTGATTAAAAATATATATAACTAGATACTTTTTTTACTTTAATATATAAAATAAATTT
Organism: Diversispora epigaea; assembly: GCA_003547095.1. Taxonomy (NCBI): domain Eukaryota; kingdom Fungi; phylum Glomeromycota; class Glomeromycetes; order Diversisporales; family Diversisporaceae; genus Diversispora; species Diversispora epigaea. The sequence continues at coordinate 66,666 of PQFF01000434.1, forward strand.
TATATAAATTTCAAAAAAAATAAAATATTTTAAAAATCTAAAATTAATTTTAAAAATATATATAGATAAAATATTAGATATTGATTTATATACCTATTGTCGTGTCCCCTTTACGACAATATTTTGAAGGTTAAAGAATCTTTCCTAACAAAAACTATCCTACAAGTTAAGTAATATCGTGTTGCTTCGGAAGATCCTCTTGATCAATCCACAACAAATTACAAAGTTAGGTAAGAGAGGCAAAAGTGAGTAAGTTCTTTATTGTGACAGGGTCTTTTACACACCAAGTTAGTTTGTATTACTTGTGCAAAGAGTATATGTAAAAGGTTTAAACAACGATAAAATATACAAAAGTTTCAATAAAATGATAACTTTATTAAATAATAATTTCAGGATAATATATATATAAAGATAATAAATAAAGATAAATAATATAAAGAAATTAAGAAATAAAATAGAATAAGAATTTAAAAGATTAAAAACTGAAGGAATTAAAAAACTTGTATAAACTAAAGGAAAACTATCTAACTGAATTCTGAACTTCGAACTTGTCTCTGAACTCAATCTAAAAAGACCTGTATTTATATCTTCTTAGACACTTCCTGCGTTACAGATAATTTTACCATTCCTTCCTTTAGATTGGTTCTTTTCTAAATAATACAATTTCCTTTATCTTTACAAGTATTTACCTGAGTATTTCCCTAGGTATCGTACTTGGGTATATACCTAGGTAATTTCATAATGATAATCCTTCAAATGTAGCACTTATTAATCTGTACTACTGATCTACTCTATTTATAAATTTAAAAATAATATATATAAGAATAAATATAACTAAATAATAATAAATATTAATAAATATTAATTTAAAGTGTCACAACATTTCTTCCTTTAATTTCGAGCTCCTGCGAGATGCTCAATTCCTTTTCTATATTTCCTAAAAATAAATATCTAATTTGCAAAATTTCCTCTAGAAATTTCTCAAATAATTTTAAGTATTCAATACTTATCTAATAATATCTTTTTTTTTTGTACTCTTATAATATATATACCCCTTTTTCCATTTTTAATTAACAAAGGATAATATTGTGACGTAAACTAATTTTGGTTTATCATTTTAATCTATACAGAAATTTTACCAATTTTGTATATCATGTGTATACATTTTCTCATCAATCTCATGTTTTCCATGTGTTTTATATTGTTTTGAAATATTTTTTGTTGTTAACTTGTAATTTTTTTGTTTCGATAAATAATATTTCTATTTAATCTTACTAAAACTTTCTAATTATTACTAATTTTTTACTAAAGCAAATATTTTACACATGTTTTCTAACATATTTTTATATTCTCCTCATGTTTTTTACGTTTTCTTCTAAAAATACTTTTCAATTTTTCCCTGACTCAAATCTCCTTTTCCTAATACAGAATTTTTTGTTTTTGAATTTTCTCATCTATTTTATTTTGAACTTCGAAATTTTCCCACCAAAAGTTTTCGCACATTTATTTAAGAAGTGGATATTTAAAACTTCTTCTTCAATTTCTCTAATATTATACTTTATTTTCTTATTACTCATAAGTTAAACTTACTTAGCACTTTTCTGATATTCTCAAGTAATTTATGGAAATATTGTTACCCTTTGCCAAGCTGGTGGTATGGGTTTAATATAAGTAACCCAGCTTCCCCTAATGAAAGAGATATTAAAAGACTTTGCACTTGGTGTTATGTCATTGAAAGTTCGTTGTGATCTCTTTTTAAGAACGTTCCTGTATATCATCATATGTTCTTGAAGAAAAAATACTAAGTTGTAATTTGTTTATTACTTCAGATATATTAATGATTAGGGAAAGCTTTAGACATCGTAATGCAAGAAGATTTTCTCAAATTGCTGTAACTTATAATTTCTATCATGTTATTATTATAACTAGTTTATAGTTTTACTTATTTATTCAATTTATTTTAATAGAACATTACTTTTTGTCATTGTAGAAGAATTGTGAATATTTTAAATCAAGAATATACTCACTCCATTATTAATCCTGTAGCTACTCGTCGATTTGTTCAATTACTAGTTAATCATATTCGGCATTTGGAACATGTCTTAAATCTTGTTCTCTTTCCCAATCGTCCTCTTGTTCCAACTCCTAATAATTTTTCATCTTTCCCTGATACTCGTTCCGCTAGTTATCCCATTGACCTAGATCCTTTTTAGTTCTTTTCTTGATATTTGTCACATAATGTTAATTAGTTAAATTTATTTTTATATAATTTGATATTAACATTTAAATTTTAATTTTTTTAACCTTAGTTTAGTTTCGCCATGTGTGCTATGAGATTCATTTATTGATTAGTCACGGGGTATAGTAATGTGCGCTACTTCCATAGCCGTCTTACCAATTTCCTGAGACTTTCGTTTTATTTCCCAATTTACTTTTCTTTTTATTCATCGTGTGCGCTATAAGGTATCTTTCTTGGTAACAATAATTAGTCACGAGGTTAGAGATGTGTGTTACTCCCATAGCCGTCTGCCCATTTTTCCTAGGACTTTTTATTTTAAATATTTAATTATTTTGTAGTGACAGAGGCTAATTTTCCCTTTAAAAATTCGTACGTATATTTTTTTTTTTTTTTTTTTTA
>PQFF01000434.1:69638-80293 GCA_003547095.1 Diversispora epigaea
TTTTTTTTTTTTTTTTTTCTAATTTTCTTTACTATGATACTTTAACATCATGTGATAAGTATAAAGGAAACAATTAAATTTCTATACTATGTAATATTATTATTTCTCTAATGTAATATTTATAAAAATATATATAAATAAATAAAAATAATTATATTAAATTATTGTTTTGATATATATATATTAATTTCAAAGATATCTTAATAAAAATAAATTATTTATAAATTAAATATGTCTTTAAATCTGGATTAGTTTGTATGTTTTAATAAATATGTAAAAAGGATTAATATAAGAAAGAAAGTAAGTTATCTACAGGGCTAATTTCTAATCTTGAGAGCACGTCTGCATTTGTATAATCACTTCTTTTTCTTTTAATAATAGTGTAAGGATCATATTCTAACAAATGAATTATCCATCTAGCGAGTCGTTCTTTAGGTTGTTTATGTTTCTTTAACCAAGGTATAGTTTTATGATCTGTTACTATACTGAATTCGTGTCCTTGTAGAAAATGGTGAAAGTACTTGGTAGCCCAAATAATGGCGAGGCATTCCTTCTCAGTTACAGTATAATTTCATTCGGCATCATTTAGTATTCGGCTGGCATAAGCAATAACATGTTCTCTTTTGTTGTCATTTACCTGAGCTAGAACAGCTCCAACAGTATAATCAGAGGCATCAGTATGTAAAATAAAAGGTCTGACAAAATCAGGGGTAAATTACAATGAGTTGTGTAGTTAAACAGGTTCTCAAATGTTCAAAGGCTTCTTGACAAGTATCTGTCCAATGAAAGGTTTCATTTTGTTTTGTTAAGTCATACAAAAGTTTAGCAATTTTGGAGAAATCCTTGATAAATCTTCTATAATATGAGGCAAGTCTTAGAAAAGATCTTACTTTTCGTTTTGTATTTGGTTGCAAACATTCTTTGATTTTCTTAACCAAAGTTGGGTTGGGTTTTATTTTTTTTTCTGAGATCATATGTCCCAAAAAAAGTATTTGTTTTCTAAAGAAATCACACTTATCAGGATTTAACTTTAGTCCTACCTTTATTAAAAGTTGTAGAACTTGTTCAAGATGAGCACAGTGATCTTCAAGGGATTTGAAATAGATGATAATGTCATTCATATATACTAGAGCAAACTTTCAAGTGATGTCATAGAACACATTATCCATCAACCTTTGGAAAGTAGCAAGAGTATTCATTAAATCAAAGGGCATTACTGTAAATTCATAAGTTCCAAATTTAGTGCTGAAGGCAGTTTTCTCTTGGTCCTGAGCATTCATTGCCACTTGCCAGAATCCAGAAGTCAAGTCTAAAGTTAAAAAGTATCGACAGTGAGCGAGAGCATCTAGCATATCAGAGATTTTTGGAAGTGAGTATGCATCTGGTTTGGTCACTTTATTCAGTTGTCGGTAGTCTACTACCAGTTTCAATTTTCCATTTGCCTTTCCAACTACCAAGGCAGGTGAAGTCCAGGGACTATGTGAAGGTACAATAAGACCTTGTTGTTTAAGGCGTTCTATTTCTTCCTTTATAAAAGACTCGTATTTGAGGGACATTCTATAATAATGTTGTTTTATTTCTCTTGCATCACCTGTATCAATGTGATGTGTTACTATGTTAATACGACCTAATTGAGTTAAGTCTTTGGCTACTGCTTGTAGGTATCTTTCCAAAATGTCTTGGACAATAAAATTATATTCATTTTGCACTAATTCTTCTGCTCCTCCAGATACTAAGAGAGATTGGGCATTGCAAATTTCTTGTATAGGGATAGTTTGGATAATTTCCCATTGGGAATATTCATTGTAGCAATCTGCACATCTGTCACTTCCTGTATGTAAGTGTTTTTGGCACCAACAATCTTTATCGGGTCCTTCAAACCAATGTTTAATCTGATGTCTATACTTTTGATTTGTTAACCAAAGATTAAATTGACGGTTCATGTAATCATATTCTTGCCATGTAAAAGTTTCATGGTCTATTTCAATTCCCCAAGGAGTAAATTTGTAGAAGTATTGATCAGGACTTTCTTCCTCATTTATTACTAATACTAAATTTGTATTATCTTCATCTTCTTCTTCATCATCATCTTCATAATCTTCCTCATCAGATTCTTCCTCTTCATTTTCTTTTTGAACTGGCAAGGGTACAATAGAATTTCTACAGGAAACTTGCACTCTTCTGTTACCATCAGATATTGTTATTTGTGAATCTTTGTAGTTAATTACTGCATTTGCTTTTCGTAACCAATCTGTTCCCAATACCAAGATGTAGGATTGAGTATCAATTACTTCCATATCTGTGGATACTACTACATCTCTAATATATATAGTTATATTATCTATTATTTCCAAACTGGATTTCCTATTTTCATGTATTCCTGTGATCATTCTATTTGACTATCAACTTGGTTTCTTCTCTAAGTGATCAAGAAATTTCTTAGACATTATACTGGCAGAAAAACCACTATCCAGAATAATATTTACGGTCTATCCTCCTACTTGTCCTTTGCAGATCATAGGAGTGTTACTATAAGAAGCACTTTGTATTTTAACTTCTTCTTTCTTATCTTTAGGTTTAAGTGGTCTTTTTCTTCTTGGAGTTATGGCTTTTCTTAATTTATTTTTATATTTTGATATACTAGCCAATTGTCCTAAAGTGATGTTAGATTTACAATGTAGTAGATCTTCTACTATTGAATAAGGCATTGTCTTTTGGTCTATAAGAGGTAACTCAACCCAAGTTAGTTTTTGTCTTCCCTTTTTCTCTTCTGCTTGTCCTTCTGTAGCCTTTCGTTTTCCCTTCTTAAGAGTAGTTTTACTACCTTCTGATTTATTTGGTATAAGCACATCTTCTACCTCCATTTCATTTGTATTTTTTTGACCAAATATTCTTTGTTGCGGTTTTGCATTTTGAGATTCTTCTTCTATTAATGAGGGGTTTTTATCATTAGTCGTATTCCCACCCTCTTGGGGTATACCTAATAGTTTAAATGTGGTGCAAAAAAAACTTGTTCCTCTATCCGGGTAGTATCAGTATCTTGCATTCCTACCAGTACTTGTTGATTATTATTTTGTAAAGGTTGTTGAATAGGAACTACTGGGATATTACGATTTGGTTGCATTTGTGATACTTGTTATTGAGAAACTGGAGGTACTTGCATTTGGTACATTTGCTATTGTGGTTGTTGATAAGGTTGTTGCTGCGCAAACAAATGTGCTGTATACATATTATTGTTATTATTCTGATTTACAGGCATTTGATTATTCACTTGCAGTGATATATTTTGATTATTAATTGGAGCAGGGCAATTCCTTACATAATGTCCAATTTAATTACATTTATAACAAGTTACTAGTCTTCTTTATTGTCTATTATTTCCATTGTCGTTATCAAAATTATTGTTATTATTTGGTTAGTTAGGTTGAGAGGGTTGATTGGTAACTCTCATATTACTGCTTTCTTGATTCAGGTTAAGATTTCCTAATTGGGGTCAATGCATTATTTACAGCATTTTTAACAGAATTTTGCATTGAAGTTTGTTGAGAAAATTGATTATGTGTGGGTACAGAATTGTATCCTGTTCCATACATTCCTGCAAAGATTTCAGGATGTGTTAAATTATTTTCTTCCAATTATCTAGCAGCTTCTATAGTTTATTCTAGAGTAATGTTATTTTGAAAGACCAATTGTGGTCGAATTTAGAAAGCAATTTCTTTTCTTAATCCTTTGATAAAATTATAGATTCAATCAGCTTCTGACCAATTATTATCATAATCAATTCTTCTAATTAGTTTCTTTACTGCTTGAGCATATTGGTCAATGAATTCTGTTGGTCCTTGCATTCTGTTGTTTAATTCAGAGCGCCATTGGAGAACTCTATTGGGAGTTCTAAACTTGTGTAGAAAATATTGTACAAAAGGGCGATTGTTGCGGGTTTGCCAAGATTGAAATTGACCACGCGTAGCTTCAAAAAAGATAAACCATGTTTGTACTTCATTTAATAAATATCCTTGAACAGTATTTATTTTATAAGCATTATCATAGTTATTTATTTGAGCACATCTTTCAAATTTTTTCAGCCATTCTATTGGATCTTGGACTCCTCCATGAAATTGGGACATTGGAATTATATTCCTTATTTCCATTCTATCTCCTAATCGATTTAGGGCTACAACTAATTGCTGGGTTACTTGAGAGTTTGTCATTATATAAAAATACTACTTTAATAAACTAATAGATATGTTATAAAATATATACTATGATATTACTATATTAATTAAATATAAATAATACTAATAAATATTTGAGATATAAAAGAGATAAAAATAAAAGAAATTATAACTAATAAGATAAAGAAGAATATAAATTAAGTAATTTTAGGTCCTCAAGTACTTTTAAACAATTATCTCTTATTTGAAATAAAAAGTTAAGTTGTTTTCTAATATATTGTAATTCTTTAAGTTCTGATGTACTAAAACTAGAAGTTTCTTGAATTATTTTTCTAACTCTACTACTATAAACTTCTGATAATTCACTAATTAATTTATTTAATTCTTCTGATTGAATCATAAATAGGGGATATATAAGCGAAAGAAAATAATAAAATAAAAATAAATTCTTTAAAGTTAAACTATATAAAATTAAACAAATTTATTTCACAACCTCACAGGAGGCACCAATTTGTCGCGTCCCCTTTACGACAATGTTCTGAAAGTTAAAGAATCTTTCTTAACAAAAACTATCCTACAAGTTAAGTAATATCATGCTGCTTCAGAAGATCCTCTTGATCAATCCACAGCAAATTACAAAGTTAGGTAAGAGAGGCAAATGTGAGTGAGTTCTTTATTGTGACGGGCTCTTTTACATGCCAAGTTAGTTTATATTACTTGTGCAAAGCGTATATGTAAAAGGTTTAAACAGCGATAAAATATACAAAAGTTTCAATAAAATGATAACTTTATTAAATAATAATTTCAGGATAATATATATGACATCAGGAAACTTTTCAAGACGTAAATTTACAGAAAATTTACAGGACCTACAGAAATTTACACCTAAAAAAATTAATTTTTTTGACTTTGATCACTATTTATAAGACAGGAAGCGATTTTTTACTAAGATATTCCTATGACAGATCGAAAGATCTGGTTCTTAGCTACAAGATGATATGTGTTTCATTTCTGTAACAGCAATATTCGCAAAGATATTCACGTTTAAAGTTTCATATCTATGAAAAAATTTCCGTAATTCTGCTGGAAATTTACGTGACGTTATAGAAATTTCTGGCAGAATTACGGAAATTTTCGAAAAATTTACACGAAAATTTTTTCATAGATGTGAAACTTTAAACGTAAATATCTTCGCAAATATTGATGTTATAGAAATGAAACACATATCATCTTGTAGCTAAAAACTAGATCTTTCGATCTGTCACAGAAATTTACACCTAAAAAAATTAATTTTTTTGACTTTGATCACTATTTATAAGACAGGAAGCGATTTTTTACTAAGATATTCCTATGACAGATCGAAAGATCTGGTTCTTAGCTACAAGATGATATGTGTTTCATTTCTGTAACATCAATATTCGCAAAGATATTCACGTTTAAAGTTTCATATCTATGAAAAAATTTCCGTAATTCTGCTGGAAATTTACGTGACGTTATAGAAATTTCTGGCAGAATTACGGAAATTTTCGAAAAATTTACACGAAAATTTTTTCATAGATGTGAAACTTTAAACGTAAATATCTTCGCAAATATTGATGTTATAGAAATGAAACACATATCATCTTGTAGCTAAAAACTAGATCTTTCGATCTGTCATAGGAATATCTTAGTAAAAATCGCTCCCTGTCTTATAAATAGTGATCAAAGTCAAAAAAATTAATTTTTTTAGGTGTAAATTTCTGTAGGTCCTGTAAATTTTCTGTAAATTTACACCCTGAAAAGTTTCCTGATGATATAAAAATAATAAATAAGGATAAATAATATAAAGAAATTAAGAAATAAAATAGAATAAGAATTTAAAAGATTAAGAACTGAAGGAATTAAAAGACTTGTATAAACTAAAGGAAAACTATCTAACTGAACTCTGAACTTCAAACTTGTCTCTGAACTCAATCTAAAAGGACCTGTATTTATATCTTCTCAGACACTTCCTGCATTACAGATAATTTTACCATTCCTTCCTTTAGATTGGTTCTTTTCTAAATAATACAATTTCCTTTATCTTTACAAGTATTTACTTGAGTATTTCCCTAGGTATCGTACCTGAGTATATACCTAGGTAATTTCATAATGATAATTCTTCAAATGTAGCATTCAATAATCTGTACTACTGATCTACTCTATTTATAAATTTAAGAATAATACATATAAGAATAAATATAACTAAATAATAATAAATATTAATAAATATTAATTTAAAGTGTCACACTATTAATTATATTTTTTCACTTTTGATATATCAGTAATTTTTATATAATATTATATAACATTATATGAATGGAACATTCGTATTACATTCTAGAACGATATCTACGTTGTTGACCGTGACTACCTTCGTGACCTAAAGTCAGGGTTACAAATCAACTACTAACAGGGATTATATCTTATATAAATGAACTAATATAAGTAATGTGTTAAAGTTGTGATGGTTTTATTACGAAGGATTTATTAATGCGGTTATATGTGTCGAAAGAGGCAAAGGGTGAGTTTTTATAAGAGTTTATTTACAAAGAATAAGAACAATAATTCACACAGAATTATCAAATCAAACTGTCACAGAGACTTTATTACAAGTTTACTATATTGACGGGTTATTATACAATTACTATCTAATTGTATGTTAACTATACTATTTCAAGACTTAACTATCTTGAACTCTGAACTCTATCTCTCTAACTCCTTCCACTCCTACCCATCTGTCAAGTTGAAAGAAACTCATCCTTTATATATATATTAAACTATGTCCGTGTTTATGTCTGTGTTCTTGTCTAGATGTATGCTAAATACTACGTCTAGATCTAAGTCTGTAACCATGTCTCTTATTATGTCGAAGATTGTATTTGTAATTATGTCTGTACCTTTGTCTAATATTTTGTCTGTACTACAGATCTACTTTAAAATTACAAATCTATTTAAAAACTATTTTTAGTAATGAATTATAATTCGTATTACATAACAGAATTGATTAACAATAATAATAGCTATAATAAAATATATAAAGTATAATAATAATAGAGATAGGGATGGTAGGCGCAATATGAATTGAGCCAGGAATTTAGCCAGATTTAATTTAGCCAATTGAGCCTGGAATTTAGCCACGGCGCAATCAGGCGCAATGGCTAAATTCTGGCGCAAAGGCTAAATAATGGCGCAATTCTGATTGACTGGCGCAATTATAAAATTTATTAAATAATTATTTTTAAATTTTTAAAAATAATTAATTTTAACTTTAATTTCAAATCAATTTTACGTAACTAGAAGCGATTTTCTACTATGATATTTCTATGACAGATCAAAAGATCTGGTTCTTAGCTACAAGATGATATATATTTCATTTCTGTAACATTAAAATTGACCAAATTATAGCTATTTTAAAACAATATATTAAAATATTAATATTGGTAAAATTAATTAATAATTTTATCTGATCAACCTTTTGTCACGTGACCAAAATCGCGCCAGCCAATCAGAAATTGCGCCTGAATTTAGCCAGAAAAAATTAATTAGCCTTTGAGCCAGAATTTAGCCGGCACAATTTAATTAGCCTTTGAGCCAAAATTTAGCCAGAATTTAGCTGGCACAAAATTAATTAGCCAAAGGCGCAATTATTGAGCCAGCCTTCATATCAATTGAGCCTTCCACCCTTAAATAGAGATAATACATATAGGAAATAAATAAAGATAAAAACTATGTTAACAACGTACTAGAATATAATATTCTAGTACGCTATAAATATGTACTATTTATACTATATTTATAACCGATATATATATAATATTATATATTGCTGTTTTATAATGTATTACAAACGTTTCATATTAATAACATTATATATTGACATTTGTATATTGTTAGTCCATCAGTAATTTTTATATAACGTTCTATAACGTTATATGAACGGAACGTNGTCTGTAACCATGTCTCTTATTATGTCGAAGATTGTATTTGTAATTATGTCTGTACCTTTGTCTAATATTTTGTCTGTACTACAGATCTACTTTAAAATTACAAATCTATTTAAAAACTATTTTTAGTAATGAATTATAATTCGTATTACATAACAGAATTGATTAACAATAATAATAGCTATAATAAAATATATAAAGTATAATAATAATAGAGATAGGGATGGTAGGCGCAATATGAATTGAGCCAGGAATTTAGCCAGATTTAATTTAGCCAATTGAGCCTGGAATTTAGCCACGGCGCAATCAGGCGCAATGGCTAAATTCTGGCGCAAAGGCTAAATAATGGCGCAATTCTGATTGACTGGCGCAATTATAAAATTTATTAAATAATTATTTTTAAATTTTTAAAAATAATTAATTTTAACTTTAATTTCAAATCAATTTTACGTAACTAGAAGCGATTTTCTACTATGATATTTCTATGACAGATCAAAAGATCTGGTTCTTAGCTACAAGATGATATATATTTCATTTCTGTAACATTAAAATTGACCAAATTATAGCTATTTTAAAACAATATATTAAAATATTAATATTGGTAAAATTAATTAATAATTTTATCTGATCAACCTTTTGTCACGTGACCAAAATCGCGCCAGCCAATCAGAAATTGCGCCTGAATTTAGCCAGAAAAAATTAATTAGCCTTTGAGCCAGAATTTAGCCGGCACAATTTAATTAGCCTTTGAGCCAAAATTTAGCCAGAATTTAGCTGGCACAAAATTAATTAGCCAAAGGCGCAATTATTGAGCCAGCCTTCATATCAATTGAGCCTTCCACCCTTAAATAGAGATAATACATATAGGAAATAAATAAAGATAAAAACTATGTTAACAACGTACTAGAATATAATATTCTAGTACGCTATAAATATGTACTATTTATACTATATTTATAACCGATATATATATAATATTATATATTGCTGTTTTATAATGTATTACAAACGTTTCATATTAATAACATTATATATTGACATTTGTATATTGTTAGTCCATCAGTAATTTTTATATAACGTTCTATAACGTTATATGAACGGAACGTTCGTATTACGTTCTAGAACGACACCTACGTACTACAGTGCGAAACCTCTATAATAGGCACCTTGTATATCTTTTAATCTAGTGATCAGAATTTTATAAAATTAGTACCATAAAATAGCTTTTGAAGAGATGAACTAATTAGGCAAAAAAAAAAATTCTCAATTTTTCTGGCTTATGTAATATAAGAAAAACGTGACTTAGTATGAATTTTATTGGTTAATGATATTTAATATATCATTATGAAAATTTATAAAATTTATTTATTTTTTTTATAAAAAATTTATTATTCATTATTATTTTCTAAATTAATTTGATTAAGTATATCATCAGGAACTCTTCTGTGTGACTTATATTTTTTTTTTGCAAACATAGCAAGCTTTCCTGTTACTCCTTTTCTATAAATATCCATGTATCTCCATGATTTTCGTGCAAAACGTCTTATTTCAATTAATGAAACAGAATCTAATGCTTCAGGAACAGTCTTTTGTAATCCATTCCATGTGTAATTGCAATGTTCACGTGTATATCTTTTGGTTGCTGCCCAATACATCTCAATAAAATTTAATTCACAATGATATTTTGGATAAAAAATACATTTATGTCCTGCCATTTCAATTACAGTTTCTAATTCAGATTTTTGTGTCAAAAAATTTGGTTGTAATGATAAAATTCTACGTGCACAACAATTAATTCGTGCTGGATCTTTTACTTTATTTTTGCATAGTTGACAATCAAGATTTAAATTATCACACCATAATCCCCTTTCAATTAATATTTGTTTAATACCTTTAGGCTTGTTTGGATATTTTGGATGATCAGAAGGAAATACCATTGATTAAAAAGTATTTTCTAATCCAAATTTAGTATTTTTCATTATTGGTTGACGTCCACCTGGATTTAGATTCATTCGTTGTATACATAAAGCATCATCCGCCATTGCTCCATGATTGGTACTGTTATCAAATGCAAATAATGCTATGGCATTAGGATGCACTATTTCAAAAATAGGAATAGCAATATCTTTTACTTGTTCAAGCAAATGTTTTGATGTCCACCACCCTTCTTCATTTTTACCAGGACGTAAAAATTTTCGTGCTTTTTGTGATATTTCAGGATATAATTCAGCTTGTTCATCTGTTAATCTTAAACAACCAATTGTTTCTGCAAGAAATTCACTAACCATTATTGACTTTCCTTGTCCTTTTTTACGAAGAGGAGGTTCACCAAGAGGAGCCCAAATTATAGGACGATCATCATTAGCATAAAAGAGACACTCATCATGAGTTACAAGAATATGAAGTTTTTCACCATTTGATAAAATTGGATCTTTTTGTTCCATATTAATACCTTCAAATGTTGGCATTAATTTTTCAAATTCTTCCATTTTTTTAAGAAACATTTCTCTATATTCTA
>PQFF01000435.1:0-74572 GCA_003547095.1 Diversispora epigaea
ATTAGGATACAACAATTGCAGAATAATTTGTGGACATCAGAGAAACTCTGGAGCCCTAGAGTCATCTCTCAGTTCAATCAACGTCATAAGAACTTAAGCGGTGAAACGGTCAAACTACTGGCGACTCACAATATCCAAATACAAGACACGATCAAGGGAGACATCCCAATTATCCCTACAGGAGGTATGTACTCAATATGGCATTTGGCACACGACGACTACTCAACATTAGACGCCAAGTGGTTTCTCAAACACAGAGATCACCTAAAACAGTACAACATAATGTATACGAACCAATTGCTCAACGCGAATTATGAACACACGCTCCATTGGACACAAACCAGCTGTGACATTAAACCTCGCAAATCCAGAAACTGGTGGAATGAACTGATCGAAGCAATCGAGTTTAACACAGAAATACCAAGGCCCAGAGAACATCGCAACACAGCAAATAATCTAACCAGACTAGGCAAAGAACAGCAGAAACAGGGACAAGCGGTGGTCTGGACAAAACACAATGAAATAGTACAAGGAAAAATATACAAAAAGCCGCAAGATACGGAAGGGTCCAAAATCATAATCAAACACCTAATCAATGAAATAATAAACGAGGAACCTACATCTATTTTACAACCATGTCATGGTTGTCACCTCAGTGAAGAAACTACAACACAAAAAGCTAAATACAACCAAACTGGAATAGTAAAAAACTGCATAACATCAGCCGAAACCAAAAATCTAATATCCCTCCCTATAACTGAGGTTTGTTACTCTAAACGGAAAAATACGGGAAACAAAAGAAGGGCACGAGTGAAAAATTCTCCGGAATCTCTGAGAATATACTTACACGAAATAGAAGAGTCTGCAACAACAACAAGAAGTACCAACAACAACGGACATGGCATAGAGAAAAGCGAACATTCTCTAAACGAAAACATCATCCTTGCCCCAATAGCGACTATGCAACAGATAAAATCCATCGCAACGGAAATTAAAGAATTTGACAATTTTGACATTTACACAGACGGCTCCTTAACCAGCAAAATGAAGAAAAAAAATACACAGAACAATGACAATACTAACAAAATTACAAAACAACCCCGACAAATGGGTGCTGGCGTCATAATCCAGTTTACAACATTAAACCAAGAGATACACGCAAAATCTATCGGAACTAGGGTATCGGGAGGACCTATATTCTCTACAAAAGCAGAACTATGGGCCATATTACTTGCTCTAAAAATGCTACCCTACTCTTCCAAAGCAAAATTATATACGGATAGTCAAGCCAGCATAGATGCTATTAAAAATATTGAGTCACCTGCACACAAAAAGAAAACACAGAAATACAAAAACTCCAGCATGATAAAGACTATCATAAACCTCACCGTACAAAAAGATATACATATTGAATACATAAAAGTAAAAGCTCACAAAGGAAACAAAAATAACAACGAGGTTGACAAACTCGCGAAATGGGGAGCAAAATACGGAGAAGAATTAAGACTCAACTACAACTATATCAGCGAGAAAGTACTGATCAAATGGAACAACCAGGTCATAGATTTACCAACAAGAGAAGTTATTCGTACACAAACCCGGGTCGCACACCACATGGCATGGGCCACACTTGGCAGAACAATTAAATGGAACAATAGAAGCATACAACAAGCAACGGACTGGAAAACCACCTTTCAACTTATACACGAAACCAACGTTACAAATCTAACAACCTCCTATACAGATCACAGAAACAGGAAATTCAGCATAAAATTGTTAAATGACGAACTCCCAACAAAAGCATTATTACACGAAAGAAGACCTGACCTATACATGGATAATACGTGCGTCGCCTGCAGCGAACACAAAGAAGACAGTATCCACGTGTTTATGTGCAAAGACTACAAAACAATCTTACAAAAAAGTTTCTTAAACAACATCGTAACCGAGGTAGTAAACCTCAAAGGAACATGTAAAAAACAGAAGATTACCAACATAATAACATCCAGCAGCTTTCACGCAATTGATGTAAGAAGACAATCAAATATACCGGAACAACAAAACAGATTTAGCTTCATAGATATTATCAGAGGGTTGATACCTAAGCTTCTAAAAAAATTGCTCACCAGAATAGTCAATAACTCAGAAGCAACACAGATAATCAGAGACACTTCTCTTAAACTAAGGGACCTCAAATGGGAAAGATGGCTNTAAGGGTGGAAGGCTCAATTGATATGAAGGCTGGCTCAATAATTGCGCCTTTGGCTAATTAATTTTGCGCCAGCTAAATTCTGGCTAAATTCTGGCTCAAAGGCTAATTAAATTGCGCCGGCTAAATTCTGGCTCAAAGGCTAATTAATTTTTTTCTGGCTAAATTCAGGCGCAATTTCTGATTGGCTGGCGCAATTTTGGTCACGTGACAAAAGGTTGATCAGATAAAATTATTAATTAATCTTACCGATATTAATATTTTAATATATTGTTTTAAAATAGCTATAATTTGGTCAATTTTAATGTTACAGAAATGAAATATATATCATCTTGTAGCTAAGAACCAGATCTTTCGATCTGTCATAGAAATATCATAGTAGAAAATCGCTCCTAGTTACGTAAAATTGATTTGAAATTAAAGTTAAAATTAATTATTTTTAAAAATTTAAAAATAATTATTTAATAAATTTTATAATTGCACCAGCCAATCAGAATTGCGCCATTATTTAGCCTTTGCGCCAGAATTTAGCCATTGCGCCTGATTGCGCCGTGGCTAAATTCCAGGCTCAATTGGCTAAATTAAATCTGGCTAAATTCCTGGCTCAATTCGTATTGCGTCTACATCAGTAAATTTTTTTAAACGTAAGCCTTTGAAGTCCTTCACTCCGTTAACCTTCGAATACCTCCAACATAAACGTAATATTTACGAAGGTTATTGGTACCGAAAACCTTCATTTTTATTAATAAAACGTAATACTCCGGAGGTTATTGATATCGATAACCTTCAATAACCTTCACTTTATCATAATAAACGTAATATTTGCGAAGGTTATTGGTCCAATAACCTTCAATAACCTTTGAAAATGAAATTATTACAATAACCTCCGACATAAAAAATTTCCTGATGTACCATCCCTAAGGATAAGTTATGTATTTTATATTATATATAAATTCTATAGAAAATTTTTTCTTTTTTTAGTTAATAAATTTGAAGTGAAATCTTACTAAAACAATTTAAAAAAAAAAAAATCTAATATTTTAACTTATATATAAAAATGACACTTGTAATTATAAATTACAAATTATAATATTATTATCTATATTATAATTATTATAGATTTTGATAAAAAAAATTGCAATTTTATAATTTATAAATTATTTACAATGTCTATAATTATTTACAATTATTTATAATATTTACAATTAAAGATAATGTTCCTAATTATTTTTACAAGTCTTTAATATTATAGATTTTTTAAATAGAATTATGATATAAATCTATAATTTCACAATTAATAATGGACTTTTATATTTGGGTATAAATAACCCTATGCTTAGACTCCGAGCCCTTGTAAACTAAGGCATAAAGGTATTTACTTGACACTCAGATAGCATTAAACTATTTTCTGAGATCGCACTTAGAGATAATTTTACTATTTTTGATGGGTGAGTAGCTAGTTTACATTAATACTATAATTTAATTTAGCGATAATTTAGATTATAGGTCTGTAAAGTTTAATTAATAAACTAAGCTGCATGATTACAGCATTTTAAAAAAAAATAATGGACTTTTATATAGTAATAAAGTATATATTCAGAATCTTTATATTTTTGATTTTAAAATAATACTTTTTTCATTTAAATTGAATAATTTTTAACTAAAATATTTTAAAATAAAGTTTATTAAATAAAAATTAATTTTAAAAATAATTACTATATTAAAAGTATTAATAATTAAACTTAAAGTTAAAAATAATTTGTATTTTATATAACAAGTTTCAAATTTTATATATTAAAATTAAATATTTATTTAAAAATTTAATAATAAAGTTTTAAAATTAAATAATTATTATTTTAAATTATTAATTTTTAAATAATAATATAATTATATAATTACAAATAATTACAAATATTACAAATATTGTGAATAATTTATCAGAAATTGTATAAAAATGTTTTAGTGCATTATATGAATGGTGTTTATATAACATTTTAAAATGATATTAATATATTAGAATATCTTTTAATCTGTAGATACAAGTATATTTGTCTACTTAATATAAAAAAATATCGAAAGCTACAGTTTAAGGAATAATATTCTAGTGTGTTATTTGAACATTTAATGTTCATATAGCATATTAAAACACAACATTTTAATATATAATAAAGACTTTTTGTTTATATAACATATTAGAACAGCATATTTTAAATATAATAAAAATTTTTTATTTATATAGTATACTAAAACGTAATGTTCTAATTATACATGTTATCAAAACTAATTCGGCCTTGACTTAACTCTTAAAATTTCAATTTTTAATTGCGTTTGACTCAATTATATTTGCACGCTAAATTATTTTGGGGCCCTGAAATTGCAATTTTGGAAAAAAAAATCGAAATAGTTTTTTATAGAAGACAAAATTATTTTACTTAAAATCTGAAATTTTTTAACTACTCAGATAAATTCCTTGATTAAAAATACATATAACTAGGTACTTTTTTTATTTTCATATATAGAATAGATTTTGTATAAATTTCAAAAAGACGAAATACCTTAAAAACATTATAATTAAGAGTATCTATATCAAAAATTTGCTATATAAAAATTTATTATAAAGTGAGTTAATTGTATTATATATATCATTAAAATTATTAAATTGAATCAGATGTAATTAAAATCAAGAAAAATTAAAATTGAGTTAAAGCAAATTTTGATATTTATTAGTAATTGACATAATTAGTTAAGTTTATACATGTTCCTAAAATTAATTTTGGATTTTTGAGGTATTTTGACTTTTTGAGATTTATGCAGAATTTATTCTATATATGGAAGTAAAAAAAGTACCCAGTTATATGTATCTTCAATTAAAGAATAAATCTGGGTGGTCAAAAAATTTTAGGTTTTAAGTAAAATAATTTCATCTTCTATGAAAAACTATTTCGACTTTTTTCCTTAAAATTGTAATTTCGGAACCCCAAAATAATTTTGCGTTGTTACCGACGAAGGTTTATCTTTCTTAATAAACACGTGGGATGAACAGGAACTCTTGAAATAATATTAAAGATATTATTCAAGGAAACTATTAATCAAAATAGATACAACTACTACTAATAGGTAGGTTCTAGAAGTTAAATAAACTACTGTTAATAAGTGTATTGATTAGTGTTAACTACTATTATCACGAGACAGCACTCCAAATGATAAAGTAGACGATTCAATACAAAGGGTTTGGTTATTATTAATAAGACAATAATACTAATAATTTCAAAGTAATAATAACCTTTATTAATGGTAATTGCAAAATACAAAAGAGACTAATTTACAAATAAATTAGTTACAAGAGGTTTCCTAATTAAAGGATAGAATCCTAAACTAACGAATTCTAAATCTGACTATAAACTGACTGATTGCCTTTTCCTCAGGCCAAAATTCATCCTTTATATAACTAATTTTTGGGACCTTTAGGTCCTTTAGGTCCTTTGGGTCCTCGTAATACATAATCTACATATTAATTTACTACTATCTATGGTAAATCTATTACAGGATACAGTTACACTACACAACTACATATTTGTAAATCAATTTATCTCTCGTATTACAGATAAGAATAATAAATAAATAAATAAATAAATAAATAAATAAACAAATAAACACCAACTAATTATAAATATAATAATAAAATAATAATAAATAATATAAGTTAATAATATATAATAATAAATAAAACATGTCTACTACAATATTACTATGATAACAGCGTTGTTATCTGGGTCAATCGCTAGGGTTCGATCACGATCAACCTGATACATTTTACAGTTCTTTTAGGAGTTTAACGTGCTATGTCCAAAGACACATGACAGTTTGGTTTCTATTTTGCTTATAGAAGGCACCAGTCAGTTTATAGACATAATCGGTCTTTTCGTTGCGGCGACGCCCTTTAACATTGTTATATCTAACAAGAGGTGTAACTGTCTATGCATTCAAATATAATATGTCTGCGTATTAACTTAAACGCAAAAAGTATTCTCTCTTTAAAAACATTACTACGTATTAACTTAAATGTAAAAAGCTATACTCTTAAAAACAAATATGCGTTTACTCATCAAACGCTCAAAGATAATATGCGTTTACTCATCAAACACTCAAAGATAATATGCGTTTATTCGAACGCTCAAAGCAATATGCGTTTACTCATCAAACGCTCAAAGATAATATGCGTTTACTCATCAAACACTCAAAGATAATATGCGTTTATTCGAACGCTCAAAGCAATATGCGTTTACTCATCAAACGCTCAAAGATAATATGCGTTTACTCANGTTCTTTTAGGAGTTTAACGTGCTATGTCCAAAGACACATGACAGTTTGGTTTCTATTTTGCTTATAGAAGGCACCAGTCAGTTTATAGACATAATCGGTCTTTTCGTTGCGGCGACGCCCTTTAACATTGTTATATCTAACAAGAGGTGTAACTGTCTATGCATTCAAATATAATATGTCTGCGTATTAACTTAAACGCAAAAAGTATTCTCTCTTTAAAAACATTACTACGTATTAACTTAAATGTAAAAAGCTATACTCTTAAAAACAAATATGCGTTTACTCATCAAACGCTCAAAGATAATATGCGTTTACTCATCAAACACTCAAAGATAATATGCGTTTATTCGAACGCTCAAAGCAATATGCGTTTACTCATCAAACGCTCAAAGATAATATGTTTTTCCAACATAAGTCATGACTTTATTTATTCTTTTACAAATGTTTATATTTAATTTCATTAACTCAAGAATATTAACATTATACAATTATACAATTAAGCATTTAATCCTATAACATTCAATATTCCTTTATTAATTATACTTGTTAGTTTATTAATAATTAAAATACGAATAAAATAATTTACTATTATTTTTCAATGATTATACTTTTATCGTTCAAGAATTTAGGGTTTAAGAATAAAATTAAAGTATTCTCTTTAATATAATAGGTTTACTACCTTATACTTAGAGTTTCTCTCTTAAGAATAGGATTATTCCATCCTTTTAGAAAGGGGATTGAAATCTAAATTCCTCCTAAATCTCTTTTTTAAAAAGGTCTGGGAAAAGCCTTGTATTTATAACTATTAGGGTTGCACTATTCTTCCTATTTTAGTAATACGATCTGTTATTGTGCCACTGTGTTACTTACTATTACTGCGCTTTTATGTAACCATTATTGTTATCATGTAACTTTACTGCGCCACAAAGTCATGTGATTAAAACTAATTATAAATTGATATACATGTAAGAATCTAATATTAATAGGGTATTTGTACTAAGTATTGATATTTATTATTATTATTCTATTTATTTATAACATTTATTAGCTGCAGTTGATATGGTATTTCACTATGTAACAGTACCCTCCCTTTTAAGCGTTAAGTCCTCTTACGCTATATTACGACTTGAGGTACCCAATCTGTTCGGTCTTCGTACTTCTTTAATCTGTCCGAGTGTATAATCTCCTTTAATGGTTGTCCGAATTTGTTATTTAGTACGTAACTTCCTTTACTAAGTCTCTCGTGAACTATAAATGGTCCTTTCCATTTGGTGTCGAACTTTCCACTCCATTGTTTGTCTAACCTTAAGTCATATAACAATACTAAGTCTCCTTTTTCGTATTGAATTTCTTTCTTTAGTTTATTTGTGTGTCTTTCTTGCGACTTCTTTTACGAATGATTGATGGTTTCCTTAGCTTTTTCATGATGTTGAGGTAACAGTTCTGTTAGCTCGTATGCTTGTGCTAATATAGTTTCTTCTAAGTCGTAATTTTCAATATTTTCTCGCATTCTAGTTTCTATTGGTAGTGTGGCTTCTCTACCGTGGTTTAAAAAGAATGGAGTGTATTTAGTTGTATTATGTTCTGTCGTACGGTATGCGAATAGTATCGGCAATATGTAATCGTCCCAATTCATAGTGTCTTGCATTTTTCCTAATGCGTTTGTAAGGGTTCTATTAAACCTTTCTATTAATCCATTGGTCTGTGGGTGATAAGGCGATGATAGTCTATGCTTCATTTTGAATTTATTACACAATTCTTCCACCAATTTATTCTTGAAATGTGTTCCTTGATCGGTTAATAATATTTGAGGAGTTCCATGTCTACAAATTATATCTTCAAAAATAAAGTCTGCTATGCTTTCTGCGGTTGCATTTGTTAAGGCCTTGGCTTCCGGCCATTTTGTTAGGTAGTCCATTGCTACTACAATATATTTATTTCCTCTTAGTGTTTTTGGTAATGGTCCTACTATATCTATTCTAATTCTCTCAAAAGGTTTTTCCACCTTTATTGAATGTAGGGGTTCATTTCTCTGTGGTTTTCCAAATCTCTGACAGGAGTCACAAGTTTGTATATATTTCCTTATATCGTCGTACATTTGGTTCCAATAATATCTGTCTTTTATTCTTTTATAGGTAGCATCTATTCCCATATGTCGTGAGGTTGGGTGATTATGCATGAGATATAATAACTGTTCTAGTTCGTATCTTTGAATCACTTTCAAAAGTTTTTCTTTTTCTTGCTTGTGTCTTTTGAATAATTGTCCATTGATTACTTTAAAGTATCTAGCTCTTGCTAATAACTTTTGAGTTTCTTTTGGGGATTTCTCTTTGGGTATTTCATTCTTTTCAAGGTATTTTAATATTTCTTGGTATAAATTTTCGTCCATTTTTATTCCATTTTCCTGGAATATTGGTCTTATTTAAGGGTTTTTATAACCTGGATAATGCGTCTGCATTGGCGTTTTCTTTCCCAGATCTGTATCTAATGTCAAAACTATATGGTTGCAATCTGAGAATCCATCGAGCTTGCCTTCCTACTAATTCTTTTAATGTATTATTTTTCATATAACTTAGGGCTGAATGATCTGTTAATAATGTAAAATGTCTATATTCTAAATATGGTCTGAAGTGTTCTACTGCCCATACTACTGCTAACATTTCTAGTTCGGTAGCTGAATAATTCTTTTGAGCTCCGGTTAGGCTTTTACTTGCATAGTATATTACTCATTTTTTTTTGTCTTCGTCCAATTGAGTTAGGACTGCTCCTAATCCTTTTGCTGATCCATCGGTCATTAGAATAAAGGGTTTCTCGAAATCTGGGTATTGTAATACTGGTGATGAAATTAATTTTTCTTTTAAGGTGTCGAATGCTTCTTGCTGCGTTTCGGTCCAATTTACTTTATTTCCTTTCTGGGTTTGTCCTTTTAATAATTCATTTAGGGGTTTTGCGATTTCTGAAAATCCTTTGATAAATTTCCTATAATAACTTGCCAGTCCTAGAAAACTTCTAACTTGTGTTACTGTCTTGGGTATTGGGTAGTTCTTTACTTTTTCTATTTTTGAGGGATCGGTAGACGTTCTGTCTTTATTTATTACGTGTCCTAAGAATGCTAGTTCTCTTTTTAAGAAGTGACATTTACTTGGTTTTAGTCTTAATCCTGCGATTTTTAACCTGTCGAATACTTGCTGTATTCTAGTCATGTGTTCTTCGAAATTCTTTGAATAAATATTTATATTGTCTAGGTATACTACTACTCCGTTTCCAATCATTCCTATTAGTACTTCGTTCATAAGTCTTTGAAAAGTTGCTGGTGCGTTTGTCAATCCAAAGGGCATAATATTGAATTCATATATTCCGTGTCTTGTTACAAATGCTGTCTTTTCTCGACTTTCGGGATCCATTTCTACTTGCCAGTATCCACTAGCTAAGTCTAAAGTTGTAAAATATTTAGCTTCGTTAAATGATTCTAACATTTCATCGATTCTTGAAATAGAAAAGGCATCTTTCTTTGTCACTCCATTTAGTTTTCTATAGTCCACACAGAATCGTGTTTTCCCGTCTTTCTTTTTGACTAATACTACTGGTAAGGCCCAGGGGCTTTTTGATTTAGTAGCTAGCCCATTTTCCAAAAGTCTATCTATTTCCTCTTTTATAAATTTATCTGCGTCGGGTCCTGTTTTCTAGTATCTTTGTTTGATCGGTTTCACATCTTCCGTGGTTATTTGATGTCGAATTACGTTGGTCCTGCCTAATTGATCTAAGTCTTCTGCAAAAATTTCTTTATAGTCATCCATTAGTTTATCAAATTTTTCTTTTTGTTGTGGAGATAATTCTCCTACTTGTATTTCTTTTGACTTTTCGGCAGTTACTAAGAATGCAGGTAACTCGATGATTTCTTCATCCGAAAATACTTCTTCTGTATCTTCTTCTTCCAAATTTTCTTTATCAGGATCGTATTCTATTTCGTTAGTTTCTTCGCATCTTATTGGTCTTTTGCTGAGGTCTTGGATTTTACAAGTTGCGTGGGTTACGATGGATTGTTTTCTCCAATTTAGGGCTAATTCTTGTGTCTTCCAATTATAGATTGCTCCTATTTTAAACATTCAGTCGTTTCTGAGTAATAGGGGTGATCCTTCTTCTAGCACTTCTATGTCTATGGGTATGGTACTACCTTCTATTGTTATAGGGAAATCCCTAATTTTCCCTAGTGGTTTTATCTTATCATTTGATGCCGTGATAATTGTTACTCCAGAGGGTTCTTCTATATCGTATCCTAGTTGTTCCATAGTTTCTCTCGAAATTAGACTTATGGCGGCTCCACTGTCTATTATAGCTGGCGTCTCGTATTCATCTATGGTCACGTAACAACTTAGGGCCGTAGTTCCGTGTATGTATCCTTGATCAGCGAGTCCTACTTTGACTTCGTTGGGTTTTCTTAGTACTTGGTTCATTTCTGTTCAGGCTTGAGGAAAAGCCTCGAAGAATTCTCCTAAAGTTATTTCCACTTCTTGATTTAGGATTTTGGTGATTAGTAGTTCTCTAGGTGTTCTACCCTTCTTAGTATCTCGAGTCTGTGTTTTCGTTTTTGGTCTCAATGTCGTTTGTAGTTCTTTTCCAAAGTCTTTTGACGTAATGTTATTCCAAGTTACCTTTGGTGATGTAAAGGGTTTGGGGTTTCCGAAGATATCCATAGTCTGATTTTTCGTCCTTTGTTCTTTATTTGGTGTATTTCCTTCAAAGGGTCTTTCTCTTTTTCCTAAATATGCTTCTAGGAATTCGGGTGTGACTAGGGTATTTTCATCAGGGTCTTGTTCTTCGGTTTCTTGTTCTTCGTTTATCACCTCTACATATTTTGCAGGGGTTTGTTCTTAATTATTATTGTTGTTACTGTTTCTCGGGTTATAATTTCTTAAGTTATCTATGTCATTATTTCTCCAATTATTATTATTATATCCGGATTGACTCGGATTTCCGTTGTTGCTATAGCAGTTTCTTACTATATGTCCAGGTTTTCCACAATTATAGCATGCCGTATTCATCCTTTGATTATTATATCCATTATTGTTGAATCGTCGGTTGTTATTAAAGGGTTGTCTCCCGTTATTGTTGAATTTCTGGTTATTATTTGTCATTTGCATGATTTCTGCTTTCTTTATTTCTAAGGCTGCCATTTGTTTGGTAAGTTCTTCCATTAGGTCTACGGTTTCTTCGTTATTCTTATTTTTGCTATTGTTCTTTTCTCCTTTATTTTTCTTGGGCTCTGGTTCGAGTTCTTCGTCCCATTTCCATGGTTTGGGTTCTCTTCCTTCCTCGGTGTCTCTTCCGTCTTCATAGTTTTGAATTATTTCTACCATTTCTGGGATTGTTTCTGGTGCGTGCATACTTACCATGAGTCCTAATCCTTTCTTTAATCCTTTTTTGAAGTATCTCATCTTTTCTTGGTCGTCTACTTCTGGTCCTTCTCTAATGTGTGTTTTGAACCTACTAAAATAACTCATTACTGGTTCTGTAGGACCTTGTTTAAAATTTTCTAGTTGGCTTCGCCATTTGTTTCGCTATTTTTGGTTATAAAATCTTCTTTCAAAAGCCGTTGTAAACTGTGCCCATGTTGGCCATTCATCATTGCCGTTTCCGTAGGTTTGTGTATTAGCCTCGGCATACCATTCTTCTGCGTCTTCATAGAGGAATGCTTCCATCTTATCTCTCCAGGTATTGGCATTCCAGCCATTGGCTCGTGCGGCCTTTTCAAATTCTTTGATCTATCTCCTCGGATTCTGGGATCCATTCCCGGTGAACTTCAATGGTCTTAGGACAAGACTTGTTGCCATATTTTCTGGTTGTTCAGGGTTTTCTTCAGGTATTGGTCGTAAAGGAGTGTTCTCTCTATACGTGTTGCCCAAATCCCAAATAATTTGGGATTTGGGATACCAAAATGCACAAATTACTAGTATTTGGGATTTGGGATTTGGGATTTCGGCAAAAAATACTAATTATAATTGGGATTTGGAATTTGGGATTTTGGCATTTGGGATTTCGGCATTTGGATTTTGAATTTGGGTGGCAGGTATAGTTCTCTCCTGGGTTTATATTATTTGGGAGTCTGAAAAGTGGTTCGCGATTAAATTATAAAAACGGTATTAAGTGGGTTCGTCTCCAATTATCTTCTATTGTTTCAGTATCGGTTATTTCTTCACTTAATTCTTCGGTTATATCTGTTAATGCTCCTGAGTTTCTAGGTGGTGAGCCTTGTAAAGATGTTCCGGCAGATGTACTTGGTGTTGATACTAATGAATAAGGTTGTCTTGATTGAGTAAAGAATGAACTATTCTCGGNCTTTTCAAATTCTTTGATCTATCTCCTCGGATTCTGGGATCCATTCCCGGTGAACTTCAATGGTCTTAGGACAAGACTTGTTGCCATATTTTCTGGTTGTTCAGGGTTTTCTTCAGGTATTGGTCGTAAAGGAGTGTTCTCTCTATACGTGTTGCCCAAATCCCAAATAATTTGGGATTTGGGATACCAAAATGCACAAATTACTAGTATTTGGGATTTGGGATTTGGGATTTCGGCAAAAAATACTAATTATAATTGGGATTTGGAATTTGGGATTTTGGCATTTGGGATTTCGGCATTTGGATTTTGAATTTGGGTGGCAGGTATAGTTCTCTCCTGGGTTTATATTATTTGGGAGTCTGAAAAGTGGTTCGCGATTAAATTATAAAAACGGTATTAAGTGGGTTCGTCTCCAATTATCTTCTATTGTTTCAGTATCGGTTATTTCTTCACTTAATTCTTCGGTTATATCTGTTAATGCTCCTGAGTTTCTAGGTGGTGAGCCTTGTAAAGATGTTCCGGCAGATGTACTTGGTGTTGATACTAATGAATAAGGTTGTCTTGATTGAGTAAAGAATGAACTATTCTCGGATATATTTCTTCTTATTTCCTGATGTATTTGTTGGACGTCTGGTGATGGCGATCTGGTTCTCTGATTTCCGTATACTCTTGGTCTACTTCTTGGTCGGTTACTATAGTTTCTATAGTTGAATTCTCTCCAAGAACTGTTATCGTTATTACTTCTATTTCGATCTTGTTCGTTGTATCGATCTAGTATGTTTATATTTTAGATTTGTAATTTGAATTATTTAAACTTTAATTTTCTTTTAAAACTTTGAACTTTTGGACTGAGGAACTTGAGGATTTCTGGAGTCTTTTTATACTTCTCTGAGTATTAGTTCTCTTATAATTTACTTTCTGTCTTATCAGATTCGTTTATTTCTACTGCGGATTTTTTGGAATATTCGTCAAGGGTTCTCTCATATTTTTTATTCTTCTAGATTTGACAAGGGGTTCTCGTAATACTTTTCAAAACTTTAAGTCAGATTCAAGAGTATTGTGGGAGTCAAGCATATCTCAGAAGAGTTATCTTGCAACTCTCAGAATATTTTCGAGTCTAGGCACTTAGAGTATGAATTGTATTTTCTTGTAGCCATTATCTTTGCCTAGTTGTGCTAGTAACATTGATTCCACGAAGAGCTTCACATGGAGGCTAAGGTTCTCTTAATCAGATTGTTTTCCTTTCCGCTAGAAGGCACCAAACTGTTATCTGGGTCAATCGCTAGGGTTCGATCACGATCAACCTGATACATTTTACGGTTCTTTTAGGAGTTTAACGTGCTATGTCCAAAGACACACGACAGTTTGGTTTCTATTTTGCTTATAGAAGGCACCAGTCAGTTTATAGACATAATCGGTCTTTTCGTTGCGGCGACGCCCTTTAACATTGTTATATCTAACAAGAGGTGTAACTGTCTATGCATTCAAATATAATATGTCTGCGTATTAACTCAAACGCAAAAAGTATTCTCTCTTTAAAAACATTACTACGTATTAACTTAAACGTAAAAAGCTATACTCTTAAAAACAAATATGCGTTTACTCATCAAACGCTCAAAGATAATATGCGTTTACTCATNTGTTATCTGGGTCAATCGCTAGGGTTCGATCACGATCAACCTGATACATTTTACGGTTCTTTTAGGAGTTTAACGTGCTATGTCCAAAGACACACGACAGTTTGGTTTCTATTTTGCTTATAGAAGGCACCAGTCAGTTTATAGACATAATCGGTCTTTTCGTTGCGGCGACGCCCTTTAACATTGTTATATCTAACAAGAGGTGTAACTGTCTATGCATTCAAATATAATATGTCTGCGTATTAACTCAAACGCAAAAAGTATTCTCTCTTTAAAAACATTACTACGTATTAACTTAAACGTAAAAAGCTATACTCTTAAAAACAAATATGCGTTTACTCATCAAACGCTCAAAGATAATATGCGTTTACTCATTAAACGCTCAAAGATAATATGCGTTTACTCGAACGCTCAAAGCAATATGCGTTTACTCATCAAACGCTCAAAGATAATATGTTTTTCTAACATAAGTCATGACTTTATTTATTCTTTTACAAAGGTTTATATTTAATTTCATTAACTCAAGAATATTAACATTATACAATTATACAATCAAGCATTTAATCCTATAACATTCAATATTCCTTTATTAATTATACTTGTTAGTTTATTAATAATTAAAATACGAATAAAATAATTTACTATTATTTTTCAATGATTATACTTTCATCGTTCAAGAATTTAAGGTTTAAGAATAAAATTAAAGTATTCTCTTTAATATAATAGGTTTACTACCTTATACTTAGAGTTTCTCTCTTAAGAATAGGATTATTCCATCCTTTTAGAAAGGGGATTGGAATCTAAATTCCTCCTAAATCTCTTTTTTAAAAAGGTCTGGGAAAAGCCTTGTATTTATAACTATTAGGGTTGCACTATTCTTTCTATTTTAGTAATACGATCTGCTATTGTGCCACTGTGTTACTTATTATTACTGCGCTTTTGTGTAACCATTATTGTTATCGTGTAACTTTACTGCGCCACAAAGTCATGTGATTAAAACTAATTATAAATTGATATACATGTAAGAATCTAATATTAATAGGGTATTTGTACTAAGTATTGATATTTATTATTATTATTCTATTTATTTATAACATTTATTAGCTGCGGTTGATATGGTATTTCACTATGTAACAGCGTGTATACATGTTCCCAAAATTAATTTTGGATTTTTGAGGTATTTCGACTTTTTGAGATTTATGCAGAATCTATTCTATATATGGAAATAAAAAAAATACCCAGTTATGTGTATCTTTAATCAAAGAATAAATTTGAGTAGTCAAAAAATTTTGGGTTTTAAGTAAAATAATTTCGTCTTCTATGAAAAACTATTTCGACTTTTTTCCCTGAAATTGCAATTTCGGGGCCCCAAAATAATTTTGCGTGCAAGTATATTTGCGTGCAAGTATAGTTGAGTTAGACACAATTAAAAATTAAAATTTTAAAAGTTGAGTTAAGACTAAATTAGTTTTAACAAAATGTATAAACTGTATATATTAAACGAATAATAATATTTTGTATATTCTATTTTTTCAATATATTTTATTGAATATAAATATCTCATATTTTCAAAGTAAAAATTAAGTGTTCAAAAAATTATTTTTCATCAGAAAATTTTTCAGGATATAAAATCATAGAAATTCACAGAATTTATAGAACTTTATATTTAAACATTCTATTTTTTTGACTTTAATTACTATTATGGGACAAGAAGTAATTTTATACTAAGGTATTTCTATAACAGATTGAAAACCCTAATTTTTAGTTACAAGATGATATATATTTTATCCTTGTAGCATCAATATTCACGAAGATATTCAAGTTTAAAGTTTCACATCCATGAAAAAATTCCATGTAAATTTTCCGAAAATTTTCGTAATTCTGCCGGAAATTTTCGTGACGTCATAAAATTTCCGGAGGTATACTCTTATTCTATACCCCTCCGAATTTGTAAGTATAAACTTTTTTATTCAAAAGTTGTAACTTTGGACAAAAATTTAAACGATGAATCACTTGGGTTCTACAAATTCCACTTTGAACGTTACCACTTTGAGAGAATTAGCGAGAAAGGAGTTGACAAGTGTTCTTGACTCAGTATGAATTCATTATTACATTCTTATATTAATAAATGTTTATTCACTATAAAATTCTAATAAATGATACACTTTTAAGGTGCGGGGAAAAAAATGTTTGGTGTTGGATCCAAATATAAGTTCACCTTTAAGTCTAATCGCTGAATTTTCTTTACTAAGGGTACCTGTTATTTTTTCACGTGTTTTTGGAATAAATATAATAATAAATACGAAAATTCAACTTATCAAATTTCATTTAAACTTTTAAATAAAGGATCATGGTGTCGAAAAAGTACATTATCTTCAACAAGGTCCAATAGAAACTGAGCTACGAAGTTTAATTTATATTTGTCGACCCCAATTGCAATATATGAAATATATCGCAGGTATAATAATCATTTCAAAGTACATTTCATTATAAATTCAATATTTATGAGGGTTTTATTTTTTTTGTTTATTAGAACATATTCAACATCATCAAGAAGAAATTTCGGAAAATCCCAATGCTCAAAAATACGAATACAATCTCTTTTTTGTTCCTCGACGAACTATGATTTGTCAAAAGGTTTTAGAGGAGGCTGGTGTATTTGGGGATATCCTTTATTTTTTTTTATGTTTAATTCGGGAAAATCAATCAAATTATCTACAGACAATCAGTGATCAACAATATCCTTGACTAATTCGTTTTTACAAATTATGATTGGAGAGTATCATCTTGACTTTATTCCTTTCGAAGATGATCTCTTGTCCTTAGAATTGGATTACACTTTTAAAGAGCTTTATCTGGTATTTCCTTTTCCATAAAAAATTTATATAATTAATTTATATAATTAATTTATATTATTGTCCGTTGTAATAGGATGGAGATTATACATCGATTTATTATGCTGCAAGAGCGCTTATGAAGTTACAAACTTTATTTGGATTATTTCCAAGAGTACTTGGAAAAGGTGATTGTGCAAAGGTAAGAAAGACTTTGAGATACTTCAGATATGCAATTCAAGAGACATCAATTATTCATTTTTTTTTGAATAGCACCTTGCCGATATGCTGCTTCGTATGCGTCGTGAAGTAGCCGTAGATGATCCATCTTCTACGTTGGTAGTATCTCAAAATATAGATTCTCTTATAATCATCGATCGATCAGTTGATCTTATTACACCTCTCTGTACACAATTAACATATGAAGGGTTAATAGATGAGGTATTTAGTATTCGTGCATCACATGTGGAAGTAGATTCATCAATTGTAGGACCTGCTCCACAAAAATCGGCAGTAGGAGCACCTACTTCAACTTCGACAACAACAACAACAACACCTTCTCAACCTCCACCTCAACCCCAAGCAAAGAAAAAGAAAATTGCTCTTAATTCAGGAGATAAATTATTTGCTCAATTAAGAGATATGAATTTTGCTGTAGTGGGAAGTGTTCTTAACAGAGTTGCCAAAAGAATCAATGATGATTATGAGGTATATAAATATTTTATCAATTAAATTTCCATAAAAGACGATTCAATTATATATTTATCAATTACTTATTATCAACACTTATTATCAACACTTATTATCAATACTTATTATCAACACTTATTATCAATACTTATTATCAATACTTATTAGGGAAGACATCAAGCTAAAACAGTTGCCCAAATTCGAGAATTTATTAATAAATTGGGAGGTTTACAATCGGAGCATCAATCACTAAGAACTCGTATCCTTTCTAAATGAAATAATAATAGTTGATTAATAAATTATACATATTAAAAATTTTCTTTGACAAAAATTTTTTCAGATACTGGCATTGCTGAAGAGATAATGGGAGTTACCGTTACACCAGAATTTAATAAATCTCTAGAGGTGCAACAAAGTATATATTTTTCATTTAGAATTAATCAATGAAATGAATTAAGTCAAATTAAATAAATCGGATATTTTTATGATTCTAATAATTTGTAATTTATTTATTTAGATTTAGTTGCTGGTGTCGATGTAAATACACAAAATGATTGTATAGAAGAAATGATCAATCGACAAGTTCCATTGGTACAAGTTTTGCGATTGTTGTCTCTTCAGAGTCTTGTAAATGGTGGATTGAAACAAAAGAATTTCGAATTTTTCAAAAAAGAAATATTACAGGTAAAAACATTTTAAAATATTTTAAATAATTAAAAGATTTCAAATTATTTTATATAATTAAATTATTCATTAAAAAACAACAACAAACAAACAAACAAAAAGACCTATGGCTTTGAACATCTCCAAACATTATTGAACCTTGAAAAATTAAATATGTTTGTAAAACAAGTCTCAACTCGTAACCCATACGCCAATATTCGTAAATCACTTCGGTTGATTGTTGATGAAGTGGAAGAAAACAATCCCCATGATATTTCATATGTTTATTCAGGTTATGCACCTCTGAGCGTACGTTTGTTACAATGTGTAGTTACTAAAGGTGATAATGGAATTAGGAATAATGGATGGAAAGGATATGAGGATGTATTGAGAATGTTACCAGGTAAAACGTTTGATGAAGTTCAAAGAAAAGAAGATAGTGTTATTCGTCCTAAAAGTAAGTGTACGGTAATATATAATCATGTTATTATAATGTTATTATAATGAAGATTTTAATTAAATATTTATATTATTTTATATTATTTTATATTATTATATATTATTTTATATTATTTTATATTATTTTATATTATTTTATATTATTTTATATTATTTTATGTGATTATCCTTGATCATTTAGGATTAATACAAGGACAACAACCACGTGTGACACTTATATTTTTCTTAGGTGGATGCACTTATACCGAAATTTCAGCAATACGCTTTTTGGCACAGCAAGATGATGGTAAATAAATTCTTCTAATATTTTAATATAAAGTTAAAATATAATTAATTATATATATTGTTATAAAATTTATTAAAATTTAATAGGTCAGCGTGAATTTGTTATAGCTACCACACAAATTACCAATGGAAATTCTTTGTTAAATTCGATCATGCAGAAAACTGAACATCCAGGAGTAACGGCTGGCACGTTGTAAAATAATGTAAAATATCAATAAATATCAATAGAGAGAGATATTTTTTTTATTGAAGATTGTATATTAAAATATTTTAAATATATTAAATTTATTTAAATAGAAAATATAAATAATGATATAAATTATATATATATATATATATATATAAATAATGTAAGAAATAATAATATGGGGGGTTTATATGTAAAAATAGATATAATGAATTATTGTAATAATATTTTCTCAATATTATTAGTATTATTGAAATTATTCGATTTGCACATGTTTTTAAAGTCACAATTGATTGCATCACCTAAAATCGCCTTAAATTTATTCCACGGACAATATTTATAACATCCAGGAATGACATAAGGTTTTTCGTTAACTAACACTTGAATAAGTGTTGTACTATAATTTGGTTCCAAATCATATCTATTTGTACAATTATAGATCTCAAAGTAAATATTAGATCCAAATGGTGCTATTTTACTTGTTCTAAATTTTTGAGAATTAACTTGCAGGAAATATTTATCAGATTTAAGAGGTTGTGTATCTTGAAATAAGCCCTATACAAAAAAAGAAAAAATAAATCTTAATTAATTTTAATTATATATAAATTTAATGATTAATATTAATTATTAACTTACAATCATTGTTATAAGAAACAAGATAGTTTCAGCATGTCCAAATTTCAGGATACTTTTTAATTGAGATTTTCCATCCAAAAAGTTTTCCACAGATTTTATCATATTGGTATAATATTGACATGCCAATTTAGTATTAAATAAAGTTCCATAAGAATAATAATGATAATATAATAAATCATGATAAAATTCTAATTTTAAAAAATCATCTTTCTTTAATAAGCTACACCACGTATCCGATCTATCAAAAACTGTTACTTCAAAAGTACATGCTCGATAAATATAATCCAAATGAATTGCTTTTAAAGGTGGATTTATTCCTAAAAGGTCATTGATTCTTTTTACATTCAGTGAAAGATGTGTACGAAGAAAAGTCTCCAATTGGCGTTTTGTTTCCGGATTATTTTTACTTATATTAACCCATATTGGACATGCATGATGCATTAATAATTCTACATCTAAATACTTGAGAAATAATTTATTAATTTTTATTGATATATTTGATATGTTTGATATATTTGATATATTGAATACCTTTTTTCTTCGGTACAGAAAATATATATACAGGTTGTAATTTCATTTTACCCAAAGTTCCATATCCTTCAAATAATCCTAAAGAATATGCAATTCCTGATTGTCCAGATCTAGAGATTTTAAGTAATTAATATCATTGATCTAAAATATATATATGTAATCAATTTTCTTCTTATAAATAAATATATATATTAATTATCTAACTCATAATAATAATAATAATAATAATAATAATAATAATAATAATAATAATAATAATNATAATAAATCATGATAAAATTCTAATTTTAAAAAATCATCTTTCTTTAATAAGCTACACCACGTATCCGATCTATCAAAAACTGTTACTTCAAAAGTACATGCTCGATAAATATAATCCAAATGAATTGCTTTTAAAGGTGGATTTATTCCTAAAAGGTCATTGATTCTTTTTACATTCAGTGAAAGATGTGTACGAAGAAAAGTCTCCAATTGGCGTTTTGTTTCCGGATTATTTTTACTTATATTAACCCATATTGGACATGCATGATGCATTAATAATTCTACATCTAAATACTTGAGAAATAATTTATTAATTTTTATTGATATATTTGATATGTTTGATATATTTGATATATTGAATACCTTTTTTCTTCGGTACAGAAAATATATATACAGGTTGTAATTTCATTTTACCCAAAGTTCCATATCCTTCAAATAATCCTAAAGAATATGCAATTCCTGATTGTCCAGATCTAGAGATTTTAAGTAATTAATATCATTGATCTAAAATATATATATGTAATCAATTTTCTTCTTATAAATAAATATATATATTAATTATCTAACTCATAATAATAATAATAATAATAATAATAATACCTGGAAATTGTAGAACTTTGAAGTTGAACAACATTCGTATTGTATGTGATATTTTTCCAAAATTTAAAGTATCGTTTACGTGCCCTTTGACCCAACAAATACAGTTCACGCTCACCTCTTGATGTAAGAAGTCCGGCCTCAAATTTATTAAATGGATTTCGCTGAATAAAAATTATAAAATTAATTCTGGTTTCTTACGTAATGATAGTTTGATAGTCTGATAGTTTGATAATTTTTTACCCATTCTTTTGCTAGTGAGATATTGGCAAACAGTTTATCTAGGGTGTCAAATCTCTCATTGTCGCCAGGTGAAGGATATCGTGCACCTATAAATTTATTTATTTTAAAACATTTTAAAAAATCATTAAAATTATAAAGTGTTATTGAGTCTTACCATGTCGGGAAACTAAATGAAGTTGTACTAATTCACATGTTTCTGGTACCTTTATGGGTGTCGCTTTATTGGTCACAATTGGATAAAGTCTTTTTGTACTGAAATGATCTTTGAAATTGAAACCCTCTGATATTTTTATTAAGCATAATAAAATTATGAATAAACTCGAAGGAAACATTTTATCTATTTAAGTTTTTAGTTCAATTGTCCGACCCCATTTTGTAATACCTAATAGCAAATTATTAAAATTATTAATTTTTTTTTTCTTTTTTTGAAACTATGGGTGCTCAAGGATCGAAACAAATTCAGAGAAAACTTCCTCAACATGTCATTTCAGAGGTGAAATCTAGTGCGTTAGAAACACATTCTCAAGTTCCAGAACCTAATTCCACTTCTCAGTTAGCTAGTACAACACGAAATAAAGGTTGGTTAAAGGCAGTTTATCAAAATAAAATTTATGATTAAAATATGATTAAAATATGATTAAAATATGATTGAAAAAATATATAATAAATATAATCAAAATATGAACCCGATATTAGTTATTGAAAAAGATGGGAAGGACCCTCAGTTATTAGAAAATTTGTTTAAAATTGGTGAAGTTAAATTATCAAGAGACAATATAAAATTGATTGAGGTAAATTTGTTTAATATGTAAAAAATCTAGTTCTGATCATTATTATTACTACTACCAATACTATCAACATTACTTATTCACATATAAAAGTCGGATGGAATGATGAAAATTGTCAGAGGCAGAGAAGCAGAAAAAATATTGAACAAGGGAAATACAATACCGAAAAATCGTGTGACTGTGCAAACTTTACGAGAAATTTTAAATCAAAGAATTATAGCTCCAGGTGAATGGACATTTGAAAAGTTATCAACTCATTACAACTTGGATCAAGAAACGATTAAAACTCTGTTGAAATATATAAATACTTATACAACTTCTGGAGGTGCTGACCCAATAGCATCGTGGCCTAAATCCAACAATAATAATGATGAAAAAGATGAAAATGCTAATAATAATTAATATTCGAAAAAAAAAAAGTCCTGAAATATATTTACAAATATTTTCTATTTACTACTAATATTTAATTAATTTTCGTCAATTTGTCAAATTTGCATTTTTAAGCTTAATTCAAACAATTCAAATAATTCAATAGATTTTGAATCTAAAAATAATATTAATATTTTAATATTTAAAATATTGAAATCTATTTATTTATTTTCCTCTTCCAAACCATGCTTTGAATTGGTTCATTAATCCAATTGTTGGTCTCTCGTTTATAATTTTTGAGGAATTCAATTCGGAATCATCAGAAGAAGGTGATGATGAATCTATAACATATGGTACATTTGTTTTTTGATTCTCGGTAGCATGTTTATTTTGAATTGACATAAATTTTTGTGCCGTTTCCGCATCAAACGCAATTCCAGCTTGGTGAAATTGTTTATTGAGAATATCTAATTTTTCTGATACCTCTTTATCCCCTGCGAGCTTGGCCATTTGCATAAATGAAGGCATTTGTCCGTTACTTAGATCCACACCTTTATTTTTTAAAAGTGTGGCAAATTCAGTAATAGATGTTAAAATGCTGGGATCTGTACGAATCTTTTTTATAATAGGGTCGTCAGGATCTATCCTCATGTTATTGTCCATACCAAGTGAATTATAGTTTGTGGAATGAAAAAACCGGTGGGGACATTGAGGACACATTGGTGGTAAAGTTGACCTTGCTGCATTAATAAATGTGTATTTGAGTTGGATATGAGCATTATAAATGAAATATGGATATCTAAAGATTCGTTGAAGCATCCTTGACTACCGTAATAAATTTTTTGATTGATCACATCTATTTATTAATAATATGGATAATCTTAACCTAGACCCCGAGGTTCAGGATTTTATCCTATGTTTTCACATGATATTACCTTAATGCATGGGATAGGGTTAGGGTTTATCAGGGGTAGGTTTATTTATCACCATGTGTCACACCTTTCGAATATCGATTTTTATTAAATATTAATTTTTTTACATGGGGAAACTATATTTGTCACCTAATATCTAGGGGATAGATAAATAAACGGGGGTACAACTCATGGTTACACGTATATAGTGATCAACGCTAAAACTGAGCCATACACATTAGGTTACACGGGCGGGTCCTCATATATAATTGACGATTTTTTCGAAAAAGCTTTGCAACGAAGCAAAACTATGCAGCCGATCTCAAAAGATAAGGTCAGATGTGTTAGCTTAATGCAAAGAAATTGGTTTCATCAAAATTTAATCACTATTGATTTACAGAGGTCTTTTTTTCTAAAAATTTTATATAAACTTTATAATTAAAAAAATATTTTTTATTAAATTTTTTAGATTTCGAAAAATATTTTCAATTTTCACTAAATAAACATTTGTCCTTTCGCTAAAGCTTCTTGTGAAAATGGTGTTTCATTTTTTAAATGATCCAAAATTAAAGGTACTAAGTTTTTTTTTCGTTTATTTTTTGTATTATCTCCCAGTGCCCATATTAACCACTGTAATTCAGTGACTAAAAATATTTTTGAAAATTCTTCTTCTGCACCTTTTGATTTTGCCCAGATTTGAAGTTGAATAAGTGCAAGCTTAGGGTCCATTGGTAAGTTGGATTTCTTTATTGGTGCATTTTTGTTTTCAATTTTATTCGAATTTCGAGTATCTTGATTCATTAATTTAAGGTTTTCCCGAAGGCTAGCTGTTCCTTTTTCAGGGATAAGATTATAAAATCTCCGCCATGATTTTTGCCTGCTTCTCATATAAATAGAAATTATTCGCTCATAAAGAAAATTTCTAACATTATTATCTAATTCTTGCTTTTCTTTATTTTCAGAAATTAGTATAGAAGTTGAAATATTAAGAAGATTGTTGAAGGATTCTAGTGTTGGTATATTATTTAATAAACTATTACTTATATATTGAAGAATGTTGGGTCCCAATTTTTCGTGCATTTCAAATAATAAGAGTATTAAAGATTCTATTTTATACATAAAGCTTAAAAAATCCCGGCCTGGTATAATATTTGTTACTTGAGAACGAATATCTTTTTCATAAACTACTTGTTCCGAGCTTAAAACTTTAAGGTGAGCACAAATAATTTCGTATTTGGGATGTGATTTTGTTATACTATTATTTCTGATCAGCTTATATATAATCCATCCAACGATATAGGAAAATTTTGATGCCTCCGGTGGTTCTAAAGTAATAATTTTTTCGGGGGAAACAATTTTTGTCTGCTGAAAGATTATTATTTGATATTGTCTTATTAAATGTTAGTTTAATGACCCTTTGTAGAAGCAAATATGCAACAAGTCTTTGAAGCTTAGAATTTTTCATATTAGTTGCTACGAGAAAATCTTGATACCAAACTCCCGAACATTGATAGTTGTTAAGATATATTTCAAGGTGAGAACTCCAATTTGTTAACCAACATGTTCCTTTTCTTTTTGGAATTGCATTATGAGCTATTTTTTTAACAATATTATGCCAATTTTGTAATAATTCATCAATAGAATTTTTATAAAGAATAGTTTCTATAAGCTTGTACCGTTCATATTGAAGATTAAAAATTTCAAGATTTTCCCGATCAACATTTTTATTATAAGAGTTTAATGGAATTTCAAGCTCTCCCATAATTAATTCATCATTAAGAAGATCTTCAAAAACTCTTTGGGAAAAATTAGATAGTTGAACCAAACGGATAGAATGTTTTTGGCATACATTTTTATTTTCTTTATTATCTTTTAATTTGTTTTTATCTTTTCTGTAATCTCTATATATAAATAAATAAATACATATGTAAAAATAAAAATAATTATTTTCGCAGAATTTAAATAAATAATATTTCGTGAAACTTAATTTATATTTTGTGGTACAATATACCTTCGTGCTAATTTTGTAATTCCCGTTCCAATATTATCTGCATTTCCATAATTTAAACTTTTCACTTCTGATGAAAATAGTGCTGTAATTTTATATTTATTTAAAGCATATCCATATGAATTAAGAGTCTGGGTTGATGAATCTCCACCCAATTCACGAATTGTTCCAAAAAAACCTTCCAGTAAATCTTGGGAAATTCGTTTTGGTTGAACCATTGAACCAGGATATTTGTTAAACATAAAATTTAACATTTCAAGAAATCCATCAATTGATAAAATTAAATCTAATTGGCATTGAGAAGAAATCCATTCTTTATATCCTGTTTTTTGATTATCCCCATGTATGAACCAATTTCGAATTTCTTTTAAAGTATTTAGACGTGTATCTTCTAAAGATTGAAAATTAATCTTACTATGCATTATTGACCTATATTTTCGTGAATATTTAATAAATTCCTTTAAAATAATTATTAAATTATTGAATTAATATTTTAATTAATAATTGTATAATTAAAAATTAAATTAAATATTTATAAATTATTTACCCTCGTTCCATCGGATATTTCTTTAAGCTCATTAATAAGTATTAATGCATCTTCTACCTCTTTGGATAATGTTTGTTCCGCAAGATCTACACGCATTTTACTCCATGAAGTAAGATATATATGCCTTTTAGTAAGTTTTGTTGCCTTTGCTGTTGCCTGTTTATTTGTATACTCATATACACCTTTAACATGTTTCCAGCTAATTTCTTTATTATTAATCATTATTTCCCGGGAATTTTTTTCGCCAGTATGACTTTTTGATAAATTATTTCTTAATTTTTTAANGAGTTATTGAATGCCACATAAATTGATGAACTTGTGTACAAAGATTATATTTGCATATAGATGAACTCGAAATAGATATTTTTTCTATTGAAGTTAACTCTATTTCACGTTGACATTCATAAGCAAATTCTTGAAATTCTTGCATTTCATTTTCAAAATCCAAGTATCCTACATAACAATTTTTACGTTGATTCCATAATAATCCTAAATTAAATTAAATTATTTTTTAATAAATATATTTTAAAATTTATAAATAAATAAAATTTTTACCTTTTTGAATTTTAAATGAATCATGGGAGAAAAATCCAACTCGGCCATATCCCCAAATATTATGTATAGTTAGATTAGACAATAATTGATCTACTATTTTATTTTGCCATCCTGTTTTTTGCTCGCATTCATTAATATAGTTTTTAAGTGTAGTAATTGATGGTAATCGTATAATTTCTTTTATTGCATTGTAACCCGATTGACCCGATTTACAATATACTGATATTGCCCAACGTAAAAACCTTAATAAAATTATTTTAAATATTTTATAAATATTTTTATATTAAGTTAATTTAAAAAAAATAATTTATAATTACTTACATTGGATGATATCGAGTTCCATTTAATTTTCCAGATTGTGCGTGAATTAATTCTTGAAAGATAGGATGAAAGTTGGAAATATCTATTTTCATATTTGTAACATCTGCCGCAATGGTATGAACAACATCTATAATTTCATCTGATACTTCCTTTTCTTCATTTTCAATTTTTTTTTGAATATAATTTTTTATTTTTTCATTTTGTTCTTTGATAATCTTTCGTTGTAAAATAATTTTTTCTACAAGAACATCTTTGGAAGCATGTACAATTTTTGTAGATTTTACTCCAGATGAAATTCTTCGTTGAATTTGTTGTAAAGTTTTTTTTAGTTTTGAACAATTTTCACAAATAATATTTTCTTTTACTATTAATATACAATCTATTCGTCTATATATTTGTCCATCTTTTTCAATTAAAGCAAAAGGAGTATGGTCTTTTTTATTATTGATTAATTGAGTTCCACGGATATGTACTACATTCTCAAAACCTTTAATTAAATTATAATTTGATTAATTTAAAATAAATAAAATAATAATAAGATAAATTAATAGACATACCAGTTATGCTTTGTCCACTACATATTTTTACAAAAAAAACATAACGAATAATATTAATTATATCATCAAGAGTTCTTTCTATTTCTTTTATTGAAAAAGGAAGATAAGTATCTTGTACTAATTTTTCAAATATACGAATTTCAAAGCTATATAATTTGTTTTTAGAATAAATTAACAATTTCTTTTCAGGTTGTTCATCTTTTGCATTAAATCTTAATTCTAGACTTC
Organism: Diversispora epigaea; assembly: GCA_003547095.1. Classification (NCBI taxonomy): domain Eukaryota; kingdom Fungi; phylum Glomeromycota; class Glomeromycetes; order Diversisporales; family Diversisporaceae; genus Diversispora; species Diversispora epigaea. The sequence continues at coordinate 28,179 of PQFF01000435.1, forward strand.
TATTATCAATTTCTTGAATAGAAGTACCAGAAAATTCCTGTCCAGATAATATTTTTTCTTTAATTGATGACAGAATATCTGAAATACTTATTAAATATGTTTTTTTCCAATATGGCATATAGCTTGTTTCAGTTAAAATGGATGCAATTGATAGGCGAGTAGGGTTAGGTTCCAAAAAAATAGTTGCAAGTGCAGATCTATGTCCTTTAAATAATCTTTGACTTTTTAAATTATTTATCCATTTAGAAAATGTATCAAATCGACGGTCACTTTTGATACAATATACATAAGCCTTTTTTTCTTTTCCATCATACATAATTACACCTTTAAAATATTTTTCTAATGTTGGAAAAAAATATACTTCTTTTCCTTTAATATCTGGATTAATAAATACAAGTTCTTGTAATGCTTCAAAATTTTTTGTTCGTTTTATTGAAGGCGAAACAGTATTGTTTTCATTGATATATCTTTTTTTGGACTTTTTAATAAAAAATAATTAATACTTTATTTAAAAAATTTAAAGTAATTACATTTTTTTTTACCATTTTCAAATGACAATTGTAAACTTTTCTATATTTTAAAGATATTAAAATGGCCAATCCGTTTTTTTAAAAGAGTGAGAAACAATAACAAAAATAAAAACTACATTTTCATACATGTTAGGATCTTATGATTAGCGGAATTTTATTTTTATCACATGATTAAATGGAGATATCTTAAAAATTCCATTTGAACCATGCGAAATATTGAGCTTTAATAGTACTACTTAGTAAATTACATATAGCTTCAATTTAAACAGTGATCACCTATTGTAAAATATACTGTGTAACTATAAGTTGTACCCCCGTTTATTTATCTATCCCCTAGCTAATATTCATCACACCCACTTTTATCATGTGAACTTCGCACGTGAAATATTTTCGATCACCTGCCCTTACACGTGAAATATTTCTGATCACCTGCTAAACTATTGACCAATAAAATTTGAAAATTCTTGGGTCTAGGATAATATCATGAACCGGGGGTCTAGGATAAGGACACTCTAATAATATTTTATCATGTGCAAAATTTCACGTGCTTCCTTTTGACTGCAAGGGTACAGGAAAAGTTTATACTGGGGCATTGGTCATCACGTTGACGAACGATCGACAAACTATTCAGCAAACAGACTTCAATTTTTTTTGGAAGTAGGGATAGGCAAATGATTTTTTTTTTTGGAATTTCCTGTTTTCCGACTTTTTGATAAGAACAAGGTGCCTTATCTACGCCTTTATTTTGTTCTCACGCAACCTTAAAACTGGATAATTCTAAGCCTTAAGTTTCTTTTACAGGTTGCAAATCAAGTTATCCGAAAGAAAGAACAATTGGTAAAAAAAAAATAACTGCATTCACACGCCATTTTCTCACACGCCAATTTCTCACACGCCAATTTCTCCCATAATTCAGGTGCAGTGGGAATATTTTTAAACCAGGTGAACAGCCCATTTAATTTTTGTCACCTTCGAAAATAACTATAAAAATCACCTTCTTTCTCCTTTTTTCAACAAATTATTAATTAAGAAAAACTTACATCCACATTGTTCATTTAAATATTTTCTAACTTTCGGTGCGTTAACATTTCGGACATTACACATTGTCCCATTTGAGGGGTATATAATTACCCCCTCAGGTGCTATATAACTACCCCCTCTGTGGTATATAATTACCCCCTCTGTGGTATATAATTACCCCCTCTGTGGTATATAAAGTTCCAAGTGTTTCTTCCTGGGCCTAATTACGGAAAAGTCCGATGCCCTTTGTGGGCTTTCCATCTATCACCCACCCACCATGCAAATTTTTAACCTGTTCTTAAAAGGTGCAAACAGTCGGACGAAATATTAAATATTATCCCTTAAGCTGTCGGGCAATCCAAGGGATATTTAACCAAATCCCGCTATAACTATAAATTATATTCTGAGGACTGGATAACTTAGTAGAGTTCGTCTGAAAAGTTTCATGTAAACCAGGACAGACTAAATATTACACTTACTAAACTCTGAAAAAAAAAAAAGGCTTCAACGGGGTGTTGATACAATTTAATGAAGATCGTAGCCATAAAAAAAAAAAGAACCGAGTGTTGGTTTTGGCGAAATATTACATGTACAGAGAGCCCATGTGGCCATTAAAAAAAAAAAGCTCCGTCCTCGAATATAATAGAAATCCATAGGAGACCACTCCTAATGGAGGATTTCTCGGGATAGTTCTCGAATATAATGGGAAATTCCTGACAAACAGGAGAGTTTTCGAATATAATGGTAAATTCCTGAAAACAGGAAGGAGTTTTCGAATATAATGGTAAATTCCTGAAAACAGGAAGGAGTTTTCGAATATAATGGTAAATTCCTGAAAACAGGAAGGAGTTTTCGAATATAATGGTANAAATATTAAATATTATCCCTTAAGCTGTCGGGCAATCCAAGGGATATTTAACCAAATCCCGCTATAACTATAAATTATATTCTGAGGACTGGATAACTTAGTAGAGTTCGTCTGAAAAGTTTCATGTAAACCAGGACAGACTAAATATTACACTTACTAAACTCTGAAAAAAAAAAAAGGCTTCAACGGGGTGTTGATACAATTTAATGAAGATCGTAGCCATAAAAAAAAAAAGAACCGAGTGTTGGTTTTGGCGAAATATTACATGTACAGAGAGCCCATGTGGCCATTAAAAAAAAAAAGCTCCGTCCTCGAATATAATAGAAATCCATAGGAGACCACTCCTAATGGAGGATTTCTCGGGATAGTTCTCGAATATAATGGGAAATTCCTGACAAACAGGAGAGTTTTCGAATATAATGGTAAATTCCTGAAAACAGGAAGGAGTTTTCGAATATAATGGTAAATTCCTGAAAACAGGAAGGAGTTTTCGAATATAATGGTAAATTCCTGAAAACAGGAAGGAGTTTTCGAATATAATAGTAAATCCTAAGGGAAATTATTTCGCTGGAGATACTCGAGAGTTCTGAATATAATAGCAAATCCCAGAGCAACTCCGACTTTCCGTCAACTCACTACACATAATCAGCAATTGACATCACATCCAACCGATTAACGACAGCAAATCTCGTGTTTAATCTCCAGAGACCTATAATCTCGGAAATTATATTCGGCCATTGAAAATCAGAATCATTAGATGCCTATGTCTTTTTTTTAATAGTCGATTGTTGAAGTTGGGGAAAACAGTGTTCTCTTACTAAAAAAATTTAAGACCTAATTAGAAGCTAGACTTTTGAGTGAACCTTAATGTAAAAATTGTAGTCCTATTCTGATAAAATAAAATTTTCTGGTTTTTTCTATCCAATCCATTTTTTTGTTATTGCAAACGATCCAGATGGGTCGGGTGTTTTTATTTATTTTCGTAAATGCAATTTTCATTTATAAATCATCTCGGAACAGTTCCCAAAAATTAAAAATTGCACGCCAAATGTACATCCCAGATGATGGGATTAATTTCTTTATTAGGCTTTAACCAGGTGTGATGTGATTTATACAGGAACCAGCAATTGTTATTTGTATATACACGGAACTTTATCTGAATAACCGAATGCGTTTGAATTTTATTATTTAATTTTACTTTAACAAATAACGAGTAGGTAAGGTTGCTTCGTGACTGGTTCTTTTGGTATGAAAAAATATCCTAGATATATTTTTTCAACGGACAAGATTTTCAGGATACTTGTTTGCAATAACGATATGTAGTAAATTGTATCATTAATAAAAATGTTTTATCATTACAATATAATCCTTAACGAAATGTTATTCATGAATGAATGAATGAATGATCGCGTATTCAAATAAATTTAGAAAGTCAAATATACGAATACTATAAATCCATGAGTTCAATAACTCAAATATAAATTATATTTAATATTTAAATAATAGAGAGTAAAAGATATCATCACTTGAGTCATTATTATGATTTATAACTTACTTTTCGTGATGCAATCATTGATTTTTTCTTAAATTATGATATAGTAAAAGAAAACATAAAACCACCAATTCTGCAACCACAACTATCAAATTTTATCATATATGATATTGCAATCACATTCCCACAATTACGACCTTTTAATAAAATACTGCTCAAGAAGCTTTCAAATCACACTATACATCCCTGCAATTTCCCAAGATGAAAAGACAAGAAAGACTAATTAAGCAAGACCCAAGAACTTATGAATAGGAAAAAGTCTGATCGTAGAAAATCGGTATGTTTCACTAGTGAAAAATTTATTTCAGGAAATATTTATCTTCAGTTGATTCTGAATCAGATACAAATGCGCAGTACTTCTTGCCGAGATGACAAATTCAACCAATTTCAAAAAATTTTTTTCACCAAAACTAAGTTATATTGAAAATTATTTCACCAATTTTCCTACAATAATTTCTAATGCCTCGAGAAAGAGTTTAACATCGTAATATTAGAAGGGTTTGTCGCGTTGTAATATTTATATTATCTAATTATTTCTTATTATTAAATTCCTTTTTTTTTTCTCTTTTATTTAAGGGTCTAATGAATTGGATTTAGGCATTGACCTATAAAATCTTTTTAGTCCCTTAGTCATTTTTTCTCACACAGAACCTTGAACCAGAAGAAATCTATGGTGCAATCTACATATATATCTAAACTAATTTCGCCAACCATTCATGAAATTAGTTATTTTTTTGATTTTTTCTGATACATGACGTCTTTTGTTTTCGGGTTCATCGCATGCTGTTAATCGATCTTTAAATAATCCCAATTATACCAATTATCTGTTTTACGCTATCCCGTAAATTTTACTGATTCCCTTAAGTGCTTTTTACGTGAGATCTATTTGAATACAGCCCATCCGATGCAAACATAATGAAGTGCCAGTGGAAACAGTGGAAACGATACCATAGAGATAATCATACCCATCATTAAATGCTCGATCCGCTGTCCGCTTTTTGTTCGTTTTATATTCCGAAAATAAAACCGTTACACTGATTTCGAACATTCCAGGATAAACCGCACTTTTCGTATTACAAATCCACTTGATTATTAATACAGTTTTGTGTAAATCTCTGCATTTTATATCAAATGTAAAGGAAAAGTAATTTTAATAAACACGGTTCTGTCAGTAGCTCACATTTCTTAACAAAAACCACCTTTTTAACTTTTTTAACAAAACCACCTTTTTACAACCTGGCTCAACTCAATACTACTTACCAAAGTGCGCACAAAATCCAAGAGACGTATGATGTCTCAGTTGAAACATTGCGACGATGGGCCGACTCCGGAAGAATTGCTATTGTCAGAACACCTGGTGGAAAACGACTCTATTCAATTACTAACATACAAGAAATCTTTAGAGATAATCAACAGACACAAATCACGCAAAAGGCCAAGATCTGTTACGCCAAAGTCAGTTCAGAACATCAACGAGACGACCTTGAACGACAAATCGCAAATCTTCGACAATACTACCCAGAATACGAAATCATCAGTGATATCGGATCAGGACTTAACTGGAAACGCAGGGGGTTTGTTGCCCTTTTGGAACGAATACACACAGAAGGAATCGAAGAAGTGGTGGTTACCCGAAAGGTTTAATTTTTTTTATTTACTCTGATTTTTATTGCCTTTATTATTTTACTAACTTTTTTTATTAGGACCGATTGTGCCGATTTGGATCCGAGCTTGTGGAATGGATCTTTGAGAAAAATGGGACTCAGCTCGTGGTACTCGGTACGGATATCAGTGCTGAAAGTAGTGAAGCCGGAGAACTTGCGGAAGACTTACTCTCAATCGTCACGGTATTTGTGGCAAGACATAATGGAATGTGTTCCGCCGCCAATCGTAGAAGAAGACGAGAAGTTGCCAAAGCCCAAGAAGAACAAGAGCTCCAAGATTCCAGCAGGCAAGACACAACGTATCCGTCTCTTTCCTACGCAAGAGGAGAAGTCGAAACTCAAACGCTGGATGGGAACAGCGCGATGGACTTACAATCGATGTCTCGTAGCAGTCGAAAAAGAGGGTATTGAGCGGACAAAAAAAGCTCTACGAGCACAGTGTCTCAATGCTGCAAACTTCAATAATACCGAACTTCAATGGGTCCTTGAAACTCCTTACGATATTCGCAATGAAGCGATAAATGATTTACTTAAATCATATTCATCAAATTTTGCTGCAAAACGGAAGAAATTTAAGATGAAATTTCGCTTTAAAAAAGATCAACAACAATCTATTGCAATTCTATCAAAACATTGGGATAAATCTAAAGGAGTTTATACATTTCTTTGTAAGATAAAGTCAGCCGAAAATCTCCCAGCAGAACTCCATTACGATTCACGACTTGTGATGAATCAGCTTGGAGAATTTTATCTTTGTATTCCTCAACCACTCGAGATATGGGCTGAAAATCAAGGTCCTATACAATCAGATGCAGTGATCGCTCTAGATCCAGGTGTACGAACATTTATAACGATCCAAGTGGACAAGCTGTAGAATGGGGCAAAAATGATATTAGTAGAATTTATCGGCTTTCTCACATATATGACAAGATTCAAAGCACACATGACTCTATTCACGGAAAAGTACACAAACGAAAACGCTATAAACTTCGCAGGGTCATGCTTCGTATACATAAAAAAATCCGTTGTCTTATTAATGATTGTCACCATAAACTTGCCAAATGGCTGTGTCAAAGTTATTGTATTATTTTGTTGCCCAAGTTTCAAACACAGGGAATGGTTAGGCGTGGAAAACGGCGGATTCGTTCTAAGACTGCACGGATGATGTTAACATGGTCCCACTTCCGATTCCGCCAATATCTTCTACATAAAGTTCGTGAATATCCATGGTGTCGGGTAATTATATGTACTGAAGAATATACCAGTAAGACATGTGGGTGCTGTGGTCATATCCATCGAAAATTGGGTGGATCCAAAGTGTTTCGTTGCCCAAGTTGTACAGCTGAGCTTGATCGGAATATCAACGGTGCTCGCAATATACTACTTCGCTATCTTACTGTTACATCTAAAGAGCCGGTTTATGCCGGCGCCGGGACCTACCCCCTGGGACCTTCATGATCCTTGCAGAACACGTATATTTCCTTATTGGGCATGATCAGAAATGTGATGTTTGATTAGGAATATATAGGTTTAATTGTAGGAGTGTCAGTAAACTAATAACTGTATTTGCAAATAATTTATTTCAGCAGAATAATAACTGTATTCGCAAATAATTTATTTCAGCAGAATTACTAAAATAAAGTCCAGAAGCTCTTCGATAATTTGTTCTTTTAAATATATTTCCAATAAAATTTTCTTTCCATTTTTCCAAAAAAAACAGGCACCTGTAGATATCCTAATTTTATATTTCGTGATGATGCACAGGAGGTCTTCCATTCCACCAGATTCTCTACCTAATCTTTAATTTGTTTTAATAATAATTAATAATAAATAGCAAATTAACAATGTAAAATTATGTAATCACTTTCCAAGTTCGTTGGAAATATTGGGCTTTTTTACTTGGTTTAGGTTTTTGTTCTTTTTTCTAAATCCCTCACATTCTCTAATCCCTTTTCCCTACATTATCATTTCATAAATCAACTGCAAACTTGTGCTTTGATGACAACACGAGATAAACCTCAGATGTATGTTTTGTATGTGGAAATAGTAACCACAGGATAATCAAATGAACACTTTTTGATTATTGTTTTGTTCAGAAAACAAGTGAAACCAGTGAAATCAAACTTTATTAATTTGAAATTATGAATTTTTACAAAAGAAGAACTATTTCTAAGCTATCTGTTTCTACTTTAACAATTAAACTTCTTGTTCCGAGGCCTAAATTTAGTACTCCTATATTGTACTACTAATTAATTAATTAATTAATTAATTAATAATAATAATGATAATAATCAATACCGAATTAATATTAACTATAAATATAATAAATATAACATTAATAAATAATATATTTTTATTCCAGAACTATTTCGACCTTTATTGTCGAGCTTCCGAAAGACTTTCGAATTCCGTTATATGTCTTGTTCAGCCATGAGTTTCTTAAACTAAAATTAACAGTTTGTTAAATTCAAAATTGTTATATAAAATTTTGGATCAAACGAATTAATAATATATGATTTTTTACCAATTCACACTGTCTAAAAACGGCAAGATCCGAGTTCAAAGGTTTATCTAAGAAAGGAAGGCCTTCCCATGATATTACTAACGGGGCAATTTGATTTCGTATAGCCGGTTTATCTTTATGAGTACCACTTTGCGCAGGATTAAAATTTTGACATTTGCTAAAAATAAATAAATAAATAAATAAATATATATATAAACATCGTTGATTTTATACAATAAAAGCAATTACTTACGCTTCACTCAACGAATAAGATTTTTTTAGATGTTCCTTCAAGTACATTAAGATAGCCATACAAATAGAGACCTTAGCAGCATAAGAAATTGATAAGATATTATCTAATATAGATTATAATAAGATTATAATGAGATTATAATATGATAATAGTATTATAATAATAGTTAGTTTTCAAAATAGTAAATTAATGTAGATTAATTAATGCCGTTCACCTTTCTCGGAATTTGTTGTATCATGTGTTGACATTTCATCTTGTTCAAATTTCGATTCAATTCCAGTTTGCGACGATTTCGACGAAACCTCGTGAAATATGGTTTCCGTCGGTTTATTTACACTCACAACTACGTCATTGATTGAAGATGTATTTGATTCCGCAAAATTTTCAGGGATTTTATTCTCAATGTAAACTCGAACATTATCCAAAACCAAATCTCCCGAATCATCCAAAACCATATTATTAAATTGTGTATTTTTTTGGACTGAATGTAATACACTAATTGCAACAACCGATAGAACACGATTGATTAAATAAATGACATGAAGAACTTCCTCTATGGTTTTATAATCGATTGTGGCTAAATTTTCAGCAACAAATTTGCAAAAACCAATATCCACCTTATATTTTGGTTTAAAAAAAAAAAAAAGTTACTTAAATAAATCTAATAAATTATTATATGACTAAAATTTTCAATTAAAAAACAAAACAAAATACCTTAGTTTCCTCACACCTTTTTAAGTCAAAATCGAAGGTCTTAACAATTGAAATGAGAAAATCGTTACGAGATTTTCTTTTGTCTTTTAAGAGGGAATACATTGAATTGAGTAAAGCTTCTGGTGGTTCTTCTTGAGAATGTATAGCATATCCTATATTGGACAAATTTTAAAAATGTCAAAAAATGTCGATTTGGGAAAATTGGGAAAATTGATAAAGTATTTTATAAACTTACCGACTACAGGTTTTCCATTAGCTATTTGCTTTTGAAAAGCGTACGCTTTCCTAACACAATCTACATTTCGAGAATGTATTAAAGATGCATGCTTTTCATTTAAATGTTGATGCAATTTAAACGCCTTGTCACGAATATTAGATTCAGGACTAGTTTCCATAGCGACAATAGTAGGCATGCACTAAAATTAAAATGAGAAATTATTAAAATAATCTTGAAAATTACAACTGAAAATCAAAGATGAAATAAAAAAGAAATTCTCTTACCAATACGGGATGGGCTAAACCTTGTTGAATGATGTTACCTAAAACATCCAATGCAACGATTTTCAAACTTTGTGTTTGATCAAAAGTGCATTCTAAGATCCGATCTAGGTATCTCTGCATTAAAGAACTGCTTACCCTATTTCAAAATAAATAATTAATAAAAAAAATTATTTTAAATCTAAAAATTATTTATAAACATACCCAGCTTCCGCAAATTCATCGGCGTTCCCTATTAATACCTTTAAATCGACCGGTATGTTTTTTTTATTCTCTATAAAAAAAAAGTGATTAGAATAAAAACATATTTTCATATTTTTTAAGATATGTTTGAAATACATTACTTTTATCTTCTAAATCTGCATTAATCTTTTGTTGCTCAGCCACCAAAAAATCCAAAAATACTTTCATCAATTGTATTTTCATGTCCATTGCACCAGTATTTAATATACGATCCATCAAATCCGTACTTTCAGGTCTTAACATTATTATTGGATACGAAAGATATATAAACCCTGTGTATAAAAATTTTTAGTACAAATATTTTAAATAAACAAAGAAAAAAAGAAAAAGAAAAAAAAAATAGATGAAAAATAAATGGAATTATCTTACCTAAACTTTGTAATGCCATTTTTTGAACCATTTCTGATAAACCATCTTTACAGAAATATAACACTAATTGAAAAATTATAGCTACTATAGGTCCCTATTAATAAAAAATAGATTAATTTCACGAGAATTAAAATAATGTATAAGAATAAAAATAATGTATAAGGTAATATCTCGTTTCGAACCTTGTCGATAGTATTTAAATCTTTCATTTTTTCTAAAATGCAAAGAATTTTTTATATTTGGTTAATTAATAATTAATTTATTTGAAAATATAAACCAGCAAAATTGTTCTAATATCAAACCTGGTTGCTCTGCTCTCTTTTTATCGAAATCAAAGTTTTTGCATAATAAACCAATAATTAAAAGTAATACCATGACATTACGAGCCGAAGATAACACTTTTCCAGTTTCTAACTGTTTTTGTTCTAGTTTAAGCTTTTCTGGGATTTGGAGAAACATCAATCAAATAAGTTTATAAAGAAATTTAGTAAATTATTTAGTAAATAAATAGAGTTGAATAAACGATTAAAAATTAATATTACCGATACAAGAACGTAAAAGCTTTGTCAATCGTGCATAATTGAAGGTTAATTTGTCAATTATAACGCAAAGACATGGTACTACTTCTTGGAGAATCTATTAAAAAAAAAAAGCATTTAAATAATAATCGGAAGGAAAGTATTTAAGCAATAATAATGGTTTATAATATACTTTTTGAGGACTCTTGGTCAACAATCCTATAAGTGCTGTTTCTAATTCGTTTAAGAAAATAGGATTTGGTCGTTTAAGAAGGGGAAGTACGTTTCGATAAATTATCAAAACATAATATAATATCGATTGATCATCCGGCTATAAAATTATTAAAATTATCAAAATTATCAAAATTATCAAAATAATCTAGGATTAATAATATTAAATAAACAATCTTCCCTCCCGAATTAACAAATCTCTTACCGAACTAGCACTTTTTAGATAAGGTTGTAAGGTAACTACATGATTGGCAACAAGCGTTGGCGAAGCACTGCTTAGAAGACATATTGTACTGATACAACTTACAACTTCTGACTAGTTGTTAAAAATAGATAGTTTTAATTATGATAGAAAATTTTATTTATTTTATTATAAATAAATTTGCATTTAATTAATTTAATTACCTTTGAATTAGAATCTTGAAGTGTCAATAAATGTTCAAAAAGACAATCCACTATACATTGACATATATTCAATACTTCTCGTCTTTGTTTATCGTCCTTTTCTAATACCTACGTTTTTTTTTTCAATTTTTAGTTTAGATTTAACGAAGTATTAACAAAAAAAAAAAACTTTAAAAAAAATATATATATATATATATATATTAATTAATTAACCTTTTTAAAAAAACCACCCATGACATGTCCATTTCTCTCACCAAGACGTCCAGAAACTCCAACAATTAGTAAACTTCTTGCCAAAACCTCCTTTTTTCCAACAGCAGACATATAATTGAATTCACTTTGTCTTTCATCTTCATCTTCAAAACCATCCAAGTGAACGTTAACATTTTTTTGATGTTTAAATAGCGAAAGCCACAATTCTTGAACTGTTTTAAGGGCCAATTCCTATACAATTATGTTAAATATTAATTATATCAACTTTAATTATATTAAATCTAATAATCTAATATGATTATTGTTATACTTATTGTTAAGAATGATATCCTACTTTGACATGATCATCGTCGTCATTTATACGCATAAGAATTTTACAGCCAATATCAATCATCATGGACTGATCGGCACTTTTAAGGTATATATCACGAAGTAATTTTATAACACGTTTACGCACATTAAGACCAGTATCCTTTAAATATAATATAAAATAATATAAAATAATATAAAATAATATAATATAATATAATATAATATAANAAAAAAAAAAAACTTTAAAAAAAATATATATATATATATATATATTAATTAATTAACCTTTTTAAAAAAACCACCCATGACATGTCCATTTCTCTCACCAAGACGTCCAGAAACTCCAACAATTAGTAAACTTCTTGCCAAAACCTCCTTTTTTCCAACAGCAGACATATAATTGAATTCACTTTGTCTTTCATCTTCATCTTCAAAACCATCCAAGTGAACGTTAACATTTTTTTGATGTTTAAATAGCGAAAGCCACAATTCTTGAACTGTTTTAAGGGCCAATTCCTATACAATTATGTTAAATATTAATTATATCAACTTTAATTATATTAAATCTAATAATCTAATATGATTATTGTTATACTTATTGTTAAGAATGATATCCTACTTTGACATGATCATCGTCGTCATTTATACGCATAAGAATTTTACAGCCAATATCAATCATCATGGACTGATCGGCACTTTTAAGGTATATATCACGAAGTAATTTTATAACACGTTTACGCACATTAAGACCAGTATCCTTTAAATATAATATAAAATAATATAAAATAATATAAAATAATATAATATAATATAATATAATATAAAATAATATAATATAATATAATATAATATAATATAAAATAATATAATATAATATAATTTAATGTGTTAAGATGTTAATCACATAGGACAAACCAATTAAAAATTTCGATATATAAAAATTACAAATTTAACTTACTAATACTCGGTCACTAATCACTCTATAATATTGTTCAGTAATTTCTGGTTTTTGTGATAGATATCGACCAACAAGATCAATAGCGGCATCACGAACAGCTGGAGAATTATCGGAAAGCCTTTGTGCAATTGTTTGACGGACATTGACCTTAAATTTGATTTTATTTAAATTATTTAAATTGTCGTGACAAAAAATTACTCATAAATTGAATAATATTATAAATTAAATAATAATAATAATTACTTGACTAAGAATATTAGGGTCGCATACTACTACTTGTCCTAGAGCTCTTAGGGCTTTTGTTCGGAAAGCAACTACACCTGTATCCAAGGATACCAATATTCTAGATAAAATTGAATCAAAGTTTTGATAAAGTGACTGTCTTGTGGCAAGAAGCTCAGTAATAAGAAGTATATCTGATCTCTCGATTCCTTGTGACCTAGTAGAGGAAATTTTAAAAATGTTAAAAATATATATATATATGCAAAAGTATTCTGGTTGTTCATTTTTTTAACAAAAATACAAACCTCTGCTCAAGACTTTGTATTATATGATCATCAGATGAAATTTTCCAGTATTCGACAATAATTTTATCTAACAACTTTTTTATGATTTTTTCATCTTTATTCTCTTCATTTTGGTCCGATCGTTTTTCATTAATTAATTGAAGGGTATTTGCAAGTGAGAACCCCCATTCTGCTAAATAAAATTGACGTGCGCACTAAAAAAAATAGAAATAAAAATAATTAATCAAAATAAAGTTGAGCGAAATGAAATACATTTTCATCTTTACCTGTACACCAGGATCTTCTGTAGCACCAATTTCCAAAAAAGTTAACACTGCCTTTTGGCATTCACAGAGATTTTTAATTGCTTGTATTCGGGTGTGAGTCGTTATCTAACATTTATAATCCATTATATAAACATTATATATATAAAATGCGAATAATAAATTAAATTAGAAATTACAATTTCTAAAAGTTAATACCTCTCCTTTAGGAATGTCCTTAATTTTATATATCCAGTCTCTTTCATCTTTACCTCTCCAATTTTCTCCTGAAGATTCATCAGATAGAATACCAGAATTAGTAAATTTTTTGATACGTCCGGCTATAGTACCCAAATAATCTATGGCCATCGATTTCGTATATGTGTCGGCTTTTTTATCATTAATATAGCCAATCTAAGAAAGATATTATGAGAAAATAGAATAAAAATAAATAATCTAAACAATTTATATCAAATATGTACCATTATTTTGCTGAAAATTAGAACTATCATTTCTGCTGCTGGCCATTCCGGATAATTCAATACTGTAATCACATCTTCCATGAAATTATCCAGTAGAATACGATATTCGGATTCGTTAGAATTTTTGATGGTTTTAGTACATCTATTTATTTATTTGCTAAAGAAAGTGAATAAAAAAAATCGTATCTAATAATTATGATCTACAAAAAAAAAAATCTACCTCGAAAGTAAGAATTTAAAAACATAGCCAACATTGGTACTAGCAGCGTCTATTCCGATTTTCCATACACCGCCACACTAAACATACATAAGGAAACAATACACATGAAATAACACACACATAAGCATCTTAAATAAATGTTTTAAAGGTAAAAGAAATGAAACCTTTTTCAATCCATTTTGATCGTTATTTATATCTCCTTCAAGCCCCTTTGCATCTCGTTGATCACCCATTGTTTCGCAATTAATATGGTTTGTTCCCGCTGTGCAACTTTGGACAAGTTGCAAAATAAGTGCAGAAACCATTTGAATAGATTTACCATCGGGCAACCTTCAATCAAATCAAAGATTAGAAAGTAATTTTTTTTATTTATTATTATATTTAGAAAATATTTGATTAAATAATTTAGCGTGTTTGCCTATATTGTCTCAAATTTCGTTTAGCGGTTGGTAATTTTATAAGAGAAGTAAGAATTTCTTCTAATATCCATGTTCGTTGTTTTTGATGTTTTGTAAATATCTATTCAAAATCAATCAAATTAGGATAAAAATCTTATAATATCAAATTTTACTGTTTAATCACAAAAAAAAATTTCTCACCAATCTTAATAATCCAAGCGCAACAAGTTTTACCGCTTCAAGGCCATTTCCAAATATAGAATTGTTATTACCACTCATAGAATCAACGAAAAATGGTCCAATAGCAATAAAACTAACAGTTATCACAATTGCATCAGATAATTCTTCCTGATGCATTAGGTCATATAATTTTTGTAAATAATTAGTGATAATCGGAAGGATGCCTGCTAACTGACGCTTAAGTCGAGAAGTACAACAAAAATAAAAACAAAGAATAAGTCAAGGAATCCTAATAATCAAATAACAATTGCATATACATCAACTTTTTTTTTTCATAAATGATTTTTAAAGGATATTGTTTAAATATCTCCTTCAGATAGGAATCAGTTTCGTCTGTAAGAGAATTAAAAAAATCATTAGATTGACGACTAATATCTTAGGATCAAAAGAAAAAATTAGAAGTCATAACAACATACTATTCAAAGAATCATCTGAAACATTCATCTCAAATATACGATAAACTACTCCCACCAGCTGACTCTTTACAAGATTAAGACTTGAAGTAATTAAATCTTCAGGATAAAGCTATATTCCGAATAATGAAATCAATTTAAATCAATTACACAATAATAATTAATAATAATTTTAAGATATACAATATTATATAGGAATCTACCTGCTTGCTTAATTTTCCACCTGTCATTATTGAGAAAGCTGCAATTGCGGCTTCAATTCCGCTGATTATCTTCTCAAGTTTATCCTCAATTACTTGTATATGTGAATCATCTTTATTCATTTTATCATCATCATTATCTAAGTTCATCGATTCAAATTCATTTTGTTTAACATGTGACCCTGATAAGGAAGCAGATTGCCCATTAGGAAGAACGTCATAAGTCTCGACTTCTCGAACCGATCTTTCTAGAATCTTTAAAAGTCTTGATAAATCATCTACATCTGCATCTTCAAACCGTTTGTAACGACCCACTTTGCCAACTAGCTTTGTGAGTTGATGAATGACTGTTGATGAAAGTAAGGGTTCATTCGAATTTATGCTAGAAGGAATGAGAAAGGATGTCGAACTCGGAGAGTATGTACCCGATGATATTTCGGAAATAATAGAATCTTCGGCCTCGAATATTGTATTTATATAATTAATTAGTTTGTTCAAAGCACCTAATTACAAAAAGGAAAAATTAGAAAATGTAAGATGAAATTTTCAACTAAAAATGAATTAACGTACTTTCACCGTTTCTTTCTTCGTCCCTGTCTCTTTCCCTTTGTTTTTTGAATTCTTGGCTTGTTTTTCTTTGAGTAATATTACGCAAGTCATCCGTTGAACGATATTCCGCCAAAACATCACGTGATGGGATTTCGATAAAAACTTCGGGGGAAATAAGACGCTTTGTTACATCATTCGTTTCATTGTTTATAATGACTTTTGGTGATAACAACTGATTTTCATATATTTGAGATGGTGAAGGATCCGGATTTTTTTGTGAATCTTCTGACTGCAATTGTACGTCTTGTACGTTTTGTATGTTTTGTTTCTTTGAAGGTGATCCTTCAATTATTATTTTGGATACATTTGAATTTGGAATAATGTCCGATTTCGTACATAGTTGAGGAACTTCATTTTCGTTGAAGAATTCTGGAATTGATGCATGATATCTCTGAGGTTGTGATAGAGAATCCATCTCTGATATTTGATAAATATTACGATTAAATCCCATTGTATTATCTTGAGGCATTATGTCCATGACTTGTGTGAATTGTCTTTTTTGCGGAACTGAAGGTTGAGGACAAAACGCATATTCGAATGAAGGTTGTGGAAATGGAACAGAGGGACTTTTAAATCGGCTGATCTCATTAAAAAAAACCAAAAAAAAAAAAAAATTTAATTAGAAACGTTTAACTTGTATTTATATGTAAACCGAGATGAAGAGATCAAAGTAAATTTAATAAATATACCAATCAAAAGCAGATATTAAATAATAAATAAAATTTGGTAGATAAAAAGAATTCAAATAATGATACGATAAATGAATATTACTTACACGTAACTCACATCTACTTGATTTAATAAATTCCTAACTGCATGTAGTTGCTGTTGTAAAGTTAAATCTGCAAATTGAGAAGATGCTTGATTTTCCAACATATTAGCAATTCGTGCGTACTCTGGCTCTGCTGTGTTGCAGGTAGAAAATTCTTCAAATGCTATAGCAATTGAAGGTATATCTTTCATAACTTTTGTTTTTATATTTTAATTATGGAAATAAAANGAGAATCCATCTCTGATATTTGATAAATATTACGATTAAATCCCATTGTATTATCTTGAGGCATTATGTCCATGACTTGTGTGAATTGTCTTTTTTGCGGAACTGAAGGTTGAGGACAAAACGCATATTCGAATGAAGGTTGTGGAAATGGAACAGAGGGACTTTTAAATCGGCTGATCTCATTAAAAAAAACCAAAAAAAAAAAAAAATTTAATTAGAAACGTTTAACTTGTATTTATATGTAAACCGAGATGAAGAGATCAAAGTAAATTTAATAAATATACCAATCAAAAGCAGATATTAAATAATAAATAAAATTTGGTAGATAAAAAGAATTCAAATAATGATACGATAAATGAATATTACTTACACGTAACTCACATCTACTTGATTTAATAAATTCCTAACTGCATGTAGTTGCTGTTGTAAAGTTAAATCTGCAAATTGAGAAGATGCTTGATTTTCCAACATATTAG
The DNA here is from genome assembly GCA_003547095.1 of Diversispora epigaea. Classification (NCBI taxonomy): domain Eukaryota; kingdom Fungi; phylum Glomeromycota; class Glomeromycetes; order Diversisporales; family Diversisporaceae; genus Diversispora; species Diversispora epigaea. The sequence goes on from PQFF01000435.1 coordinate 45,837, forward strand.
CAATTCGTGCGTACTCTGGCTCTGCTGTGTTGCAGGTAGAAAATTCTTCAAATGCTATAGCAATTGAAGGTATATCTTTCATAACTTTTGTTTTTATATTTTAATTATGGAAATAAAAGCTCATTAGGGGATAAAAACGAGACTCTTCGAGACAATTTGAATTTATCTCGATAGGAAACGAACCCAAATAATGAAGTTTGAAAATAAACCTGCAGAAGCGGGTGTCAGCGAAGTCATGGCTGTATACTGTAACGTGGATCGAACATCACTTGGAGCGGGAAGGAGGCTTGACCCGGTTGATATTTCGTTATCGAGCAGTTCTCCACCAGAACTGAAGGAATCGTTCATCGTTTAATTACGTGGTTACAGGGAAAGCTCGGAAATTATATTTGACAATTACGCTTCTTATGAGATAGAACACTTGAAGAGAAAATGAAACAACAAGGGAAAAGCTGTTTTTATCATGTGACACCCGAGAATTTAGGTACAAAAATTGATGTTGTTCGAACCTAAACTTATAGTCCCTGTATACTTAATCTGACAAATGTACTCGATATGAAGAACACATGGAACCATCAACACAAAAACTACCAGACTCTTTTAGTATTCGAAAAACCGATGAGTAAGTTTGGCTTGTTATTTTTTATTTTGCTTACCGTAATATTAACGATTAAATATAAATATAAAGAATTATATATTTATTTAATTAATTTATTTTAGTGCGTCAAATATTTTCCAACCAGAAGAACCAGATGAGTCACCAACAACACTGACCAAGACACCAACTTATGAATATTATGGATTTGTTCTTTATTTGTTATCATTCATAGCATTTGGTAAGTAAAACATTTAATGAAATAGTGATTCTTAAGATTTCAATTTTATATTTAACCATTTTTTTTTATAATTTAGTAATTTACTTATTATGGGCATACTTGCCAGATGATGTTTTGGAATCAATGGGGATAACCTATTATCCACATAGGTAAATTACAAAATATTATGTAATGTAATTTTTTTTTGTTGATCTAATCTTTATTATAAATGCAGATATTGGGCAGTTGCATTACCAGTTTGGTCTTTTGTATTTGTGCTTTTCATATTTGCTGCATTTATTTCAATAAATTTTTATAACACAGCTCCTCTTGATTCATTTAATACAATAACAGGTATTTTGATTAATTTTTTGTTATTTATTAAAATTTTTTTGATTGAAATTAAAAATATCTGTTGTAATTCTTAATAAGTTATAACTTTTTTTTAAAAAAAAAAAAATTATGTCAATTGAAACTAATAAATATTTTTCTTTTATATTTTTAAGATGATCAATCTGTTGTTAAACAAAATTTTTCACAACTTTCAGAAATTACAAATGATTTTGTACCAGAATTACATGATTTACCAATTGGTATAGTTAATGTTTGTTTATATCAAAAGATAAAAGAAAAATAATTAATATTTAATATTATAATCATATTTTTAAATTATAATTTATATTGTACAAATGTTTTTCAAATTTTCAAATTTAATAAAAGTTTTTAATAGAATTAGATAATTATATTAAAAAATTTTATAAAATATAATATTTACATTAGAAATAAAAATTAAAACTAGATTTATATTATTCAGTTTTATCTGGATATTATAGGTGATCTAGTTTTAAATTCTTAAAATCAGATGAAATAAGTTTAGCTAATTTCACTTGTAATAATTTTATAATTCCAATTGATATAATTGACATTAAGATTAAATAATCTTAGAATAAGTTAAATTATTTGATCATTAATATCAACCAAAATTATTATTTATAAAAATTGTTCTAGGTAAAATTAACTAAATCTTTTTTATCTAGTTTATATTTCAATTCAGATAAAAAGTTATAATTTAAAATTATCCAGTTTCATCTGAATATCTAATTTTATCTACATCAGGAATTAAATATAAATGTTCTAGTGTGTCCAAAATACACCGATCTATAGCGTCCTATGAACATCACCTATATTCATATAGCGTATTAAATATGCCGTTCTAGTGCGTTCTCCGAACGCTTCGTATATATAGCGTACTAGAACGCATCGTTCTAGTGCGTTCTCCGAACGTTTCGTATATATAGCGTACTAGAACGTACCATTCTAGTGCGTTCTCCGAACGTTTCGTATATATAGTGTACTAGAACGCACCATTCTAGTGCGTTCTCCAGACGTTTCGTATATATAGCGTCCTAGAACGCCTCTATATAATTCCGGATGTAGATATCTGATTTTGAAGAAATTCAGATATCTGATTTGTTTTTTAAAACTGGTTTCAATTTTTAAAAATAACAAATACAAATTTAATTAAATTAAAAAATTTTTTAAAAAAAATAATAATATTTATTATAATTTTTTTTTAAATTTTAATAGTAATTACTTAATAAATTTTATTGATTAAATAAAAAAAAATAAAATAGTTCTATTATAAATAAGATTTTAATTTATAATAAGTTTTATATAATTTTATTAAATATAAATTGTTAATTTATTATCAAAAATTTTAAAAAACAAAAATCTTTATAATATATTTTATTATTAATAAAAATTTTCAAAAATTTATATATATGAAGTAATTTTTATTAAAATATTTTTATAATAATTAAAATAATTTCAATTATACATACTATTAAAATTTAAAATTTTAAAATAACAATTTTGAAAAAAAAAATCAAAATAATTTTTCATAGAAGATAAAATTATTTTACTTAAAACTTAAAATTTGCATACAAAATTATTTTGAAATTTTAAAAAATTTCAAAAAAATAAAATTTCTTAAAAATTAAAAATCAATTTTGAAATATGTATAATTAAAATTATTGAATTAAATTAAATATATATATATTGTTCAAATTATTTTTCAAAATCTTAAATTTCAAATTCAAATCTCAAATTATTTATATAATATTAAAATTTCAAATTTTAAATATCAAATTCCAAATACTATATAATCTCAAATCCCAAATTTCAAATAATTTGAGTAATATGTATAGTTAATATAATTAATATAATTATTTTGATACAATTATATAAATACAATTAAATTTCAATAATTATACAAGTTAAAATATTATAAATCTAATAGATATTTGATAAATATCTGATATTTAATATTAATTAAAAATTATATAATATTGGATATATATTAAGTATCTAATATATGATATTACACATATTGAATAATTAAAAATTGATAAAATTTTCAATACAAATTAGCTTAACTTATTGTATTTATATTACAAATTTTCTTATTTATTTGTAAATTATTTACAAATTTCTTTATTAATTTATAAATTTTCTTGTATATTTGCATCAAAAATTTTGTTTTTTAATTAATATTAAGTATAATGTTATCTAATTACTCAAAATTTAAAATTTAAAATTTAAAATTAAGATTATATAATATTTAAGATTTGATATTTGACATTTAGTATTTTAATACTATATAAATAATTTAGAATTTGAAATTTTGAAAAATAATTTAAACAATATGTATAATATCAGATAAGGATGAAAAGTTTAATTGATATCAAAGTTAACTCAATAATTCCATTTTTGGTTAATTAATTTTACACTAGTTAAATTCTGACTTAAAGATTAATTAAATTATATTAATTAAATTTTGACTCAAGATTAATTAATTTTTTACTAGCTAAATTCTAACATAATTTCTAATTAGCTGGTTTAATTTTAATTATATGATAAAATTAATCTAATTAAATTATTAATTAACTTTATCAATATTAATATTTTAATATATTGTCTTAAAATAACTATAATTTAATGAATTTTGATATTACAAAAATAAAATACATATTATCTTGTAACTCATTAAAAAATTTTTAAAAGTGAAAATTTTTACAAGTTTTTGTAATTTTTGTATTTTTTTTTTTTAACTTCACTTGTAATTTATAAAGTATAGAAAAATTTTTAATTAAAATATTTTTAAAATAAATAAAACAATCTTGTTTTTAGTTATAATATGTATTTTATATTTTTAACTTCAATATTTGTAAAGTTATTTAAATTTAAAAAAAAAATATTTATGACAAAAATTGAATAAAAATTTTTGAAAATTTATACAAAATTTTTCATGATATAAAAATTTCAAAAATTTTTTAAATTATTTTGTCACAGATATTTTTGTTTAAACTATAATAACTCTATAAATATCAATACTAAAAATATGAAACCTATATTATTTTATAACTAAAGTCATTCTATTTATTTTAAAAATATCTTAATAAAAAATTTTTCTATATTTTATAAATTGCGAATAAAATTAAAAAAATTAAAAAAAATATACAAAAATTTTCAAAGGTAATAAAAAATTATTTTTAATTATATAAAATTATACATGTTGAATAATTAAAAATTAGTAAATTTTTAATACAAATCAATTACAAATTAATTACAAATTAGTTAAAAATTAATTGCCTATTTACATATTACCTACAAATCTCTTTGCCTATTTGTATATTATTTACAAATTTCCCTACTTATTTGTATCAAAAATTTTATCTGTTTTTCCTTATTTAATTAGTATTAATTTGAAATTAAAGATAAAATTAATTATTTTTAAAAATTTAAAAATAATTATTTAATAAATTTTATAATTATATCAGCTAATCAGAATTGTACTATTATTTAATTTTTATATTAAAATTTAACTATTGTACCAAATTGTGTTATGATTGTTATGATTATACTAGGGATAGTAAGTGCAATACAAATTGAGTCAGAAATTTAGTCAAATATAATTTAATCAATTAAACCCAGAATTTAGTCACAATACAATCTGATACAATGACTAAATTCTGAAATCAAAAATTAAATAATAATACAATTCTGATTAGCTGACATAATTATAAAATTTATTAAATAATTATTTTTAAATTTTTAAAAATAATTAATTTTATCTTTAATTTCAAATTAATTTTAGCTAAAGACCAGAACTTTTGATCTGTTATAAAAATATTATGATAAAAAATTACTTCTAGTTACGTACAAGATGATATATATTTTATTTTTATAATATTAAAATATATTAAAATTTTTTTTTAACAATAAGATCTTCTCTTTATTAAAAAAAAAATTAGTACAATACAAATTTCAAAATGAATAAAAATTAACTATAACTATTTATTAACTAATAATCTAATTAATTACCTTAAGGTCCCAAGTATCTTACATAACAAGTGGTATTCCTTACCAAGGTCTTTATTAAAAAAATATAATAAAAAACATTATACCGACATATTAAACTAACAAAATAAACCAACAACTTAATAACTTCAGAAACTAATTCTATAATATCAATTATAACACTTTTGACTTTTGTATACCTGTTAATAATTTATGGAACTTCAAACTAGCCATTCAATATATTAATTTAATAAAATAAAGTTTTTTCCAATCTAATAATTTTCTAATATAATTTTGAACTTTTAATTCTTTAAAAATCGAACCTAACAGTTTTTATAATAAGATAGTAATTTCTTTTTGGCCTAATCATTTACTTTATGAAAAAAAACTCTTTCAGCAAGAATAAATTTAATAATAATAAGAAGCCACAACTATATATATTCTCAAAATTAATTTTGGATTTTTAAAATATTTCATCTTTTTGAGATTTATATAGAATTTATTTTATATGTGGAAGTAAAAAAAATACCCAATTACAAAAGTTTTAAAATTTTAAATTAAGTAATATCCTCACAGCCAATTATAATTTTATTTATTTTTCGAAAAAATTTAAAAATCTAAAAAATCTTAATATTTTATTAAAATAACTACTTCTTAACTCCTAAATAAAAGTATTCGACATAAAATTTTATATATATTTATATCTTTTAAAAATATATTATTAAATAAATAAAAGTTTAAATATAGTTAGACCTGTTATTAAATACTTGTTAATTTATCAAACCCGACATTAATCTATTAACTTCACTCTCTACTCTATGAAAATTCATTTTATTTCTTTTGTCAAAAATTTAATAACATTATTTTAATTTGTTTTTATTGTATTTTGTTTACTTTACTTTTAAAAAACAACTTTACTTAGGAGTCAAAAATCTGTTATCTATAATTTTTAATAACTTTACTAAGAGATAAATAAAAAATAATTTTGTGTACTATATGCTAGTTATATATATTTTTAATCAAAAAATTTATTTGAATAGTTAAAAAATTTTGGATTTTAAGTAAAATAATTTTATCTTTTATAAAAAAATATTTTAATTTTTTTTTTTGAAATTTTAATTTTAGAATTTTAAAATAATTTTCATACAAATATAGTTAAAATTATTAAATTGAATCAAATACAATTAAAATTGAAAAAAATTAGAGTTAATTTAAAACAAATTTTAACTTTTACTATACATATATTATTTATATAAATTAAAAAAATTAAAAAAAAATTTTCTATAAATAAATTTTTTTAAATATATACATTCAAATAATATGAAAGAAATCTAATTATTAAATCAAATTTTATTTAAAGTTTTTTAAATTTTCATTATAAAAATTTTGTACTGTAGTAAAAATAGAATTATTCTATCTATTATAGAAATACTTTAATAAAAATCATTTCATATTTATAAAAAAAAATAATTTATATATAAAAATTTTTAAAAAATTTTATAAGTAATAAAACATAATAATATAATAAAAATATTATAAATTTGTAAAAATAAATAAATATTTATATTATTAAAAATTTTAAAATTTATATTAAAAAATTATTAATTACTAAAAATAGAATTTATACAAATTTTGATTATTTTTATTTTTAAATTAAAAATAATATAAATTATATTATACATATTATACATGTCAAAATTATTAAATTGAATTAGACATAATTAAAATTAAGAAAAATTGAAGTTAAATTAAACAATTTTTAATTTTACTAATAATTAATACAATTAATTAAGTCAAATATAAGAGTTAAGTCTATATATGTTTCCAAAATTAATTTTAGATTTTTGAGATATTTCATCTTTTTGAGATTTATTTAGAATTTATTTTATATATGGAAGTAAAAAAAGTATTCAATTATATATATTTTTAATTAAAGAATTTATTTGGGTGATCAAAAAATTTCAGGTTCCAAAATAACAACATATATAACAAATGTAAAATAATCAAAAATTAACAAAATTTTTAACACAAATTATTTTTGTCTATTTATATATCATTCACAAATCTCCACTAGTAAAATAAACAAAAATCAGAATCCTCATTATTTGATTTTAATAAAAAAAATATCATTTTAAAGTTAAATACAAAAATTTTGAATATATGCTTTATTATTACATAAAAGTTCACAATTAATTACAAAATTATAGATTTATATTGTAATTCCATTTAAAAAATCCACATTATTAACATTATTAAAGACTTGTAAAAATAATTAAAAATATCATCTTTATCTATAAAAAAGACTTCAAATAATTATTTAATAAAAAACAAAATTAAATTATCTAATAAAATATCAAAAAAATTAATAGAATGTAATATTATATAAATCCCATATAAATTATATAATATTACATCTTATTAATTTGCCAGATAAAAATATTTATTGAAATTCATAAATTACTTGAAAAAAAAAAGTTACAATTTCTAAAAAACTTTATTAACAAAAACAAATTCTAGAAAAAAAATAAATATAAGCAATTTTAAAAAGAAAAAGAAAAAAGAAAATATTCAAGATACCTATTATAATTCAAAATCTATAGTACAATTACAATTGGTTATAAATAATTATAATAGATATTTCAATATTTTGTATTTGTTGAAATGCCATTTTTAATTTATTCGATATTTTTAACACGTGATTTAGAATCTAAGATTGATAAATTTTGACCCAATACAAATTATTTAAGTATTGAAAATGTTTATGTGGGCAGGAAAACCTTGTTTCTTTGTTGTTAAAGCTACGAAAAAAAAGATTGGAAGGATAGGATCCGCTGTAGATTTTGAGGTAACTTGAATTAAAAGTATTCAAGAATGAATAAAATTATGAAATATAATTTAAATATAATTAAATATTAATAAATTTTGGTTTCCTCGATTATAACCAGAATGAACTTAAAAGACTCAACGATTATATTAGTTTACCACCAGGTCATAGGAAATTAAGCTTGCCAACTAGAAGATGGGATCCAGTAATATCAATCACAGGTTTTCGCAATTTAATCGATGCACGAAGATTTGAAATATTTGTTGAAAATACTTTCAGGTCAGAACTACCTATAGAAGAAATATCAGACTTCAGACAATTTAAATCAGAGGAATTTCCCCCATGCGTATATAAAAGAATAGTAATAGCTAGAAAATTATTTAGAGAGTTTTTCACCGAAAAATTACCAGTAGAACAACCCAAAATTTGGAAAAAATGGGAGATCCATTGGTCTCCAAAGTTAAGTGAAGATTTATTGAAGCAAGCACAATTTGGTTGGGACATTGAAGAATTTAGGAAGACGCAATCTTTTGTTAAAGTATCCGACAATGATGATAATAGAAATCAAGAACAGAAATACAAAACAAAATTGTACACAATTCAACATAAACAAATGAAATTTGACGATTTTGTTCCATGGGATGATATTTTGAAAGAATGGAGAGAATTGAAAGGGGAAAAAAAGCATTTAGATCAACATGTACAAATTAAAATGAAAAAAGAAAGACCATTTAGGGAGATGAGAAGATTAACACCTCCCCCGCCAAAAGATCATTGGTTTAAAGTAATAGATGATGATGAATAATAAAAAAAAAATACCAAAATTATTTTTCAGAAAATATATATTAATTTCCAAAAGGATAAAATATATAAAGTATGAAAATGATTCGTTATATATATATATTCAATTCATTTCTTTATTTATTTAAATTTTATCAGAATTAATATAATATAAATATGAAATTCAAATAAATATTTATTTATTGAAATTACCTTTCCAAGTTTCAAGGATTATTATTCTTATGATCATTCCATTCACGCTGGGTTGTAGGAAATCCTTTTTCGGCACGAATAAGTTCTTCACTGATCAATTGATCATCAATCAATCTAATTATGNTTGTTCCATGGGATGATATTTTGAAAGAATGGAGAGAATTGAAAGGGGAAAAAAAGCATTTAGATCAACATGTACAAATTAAAATGAAAAAAGAAAGACCATTTAGGGAGATGAGAAGATTAACACCTCCCCCGCCAAAAGATCATTGGTTTAAAGTAATAGATGATGATGAATAATAAAAAAAAAATACCAAAATTATTTTTCAGAAAATATATATTAATTTCCAAAAGGATAAAATATATAAAGTATGAAAATGATTCGTTATATATATATATTCAATTCATTTCTTTATTTATTTAAATTTTATCAGAATTAATATAATATAAATATGAAATTCAAATAAATATTTATTTATTGAAATTACCTTTCCAAGTTTCAAGGATTATTATTCTTATGATCATTCCATTCACGCTGGGTTGTAGGAAATCCTTTTTCGGCACGAATAAGTTCTTCACTGATCAATTGATCATCAATCAATCTAATTATGTACTGAAATGGACAATTATCTTGTGATTTATCAGATTTATCACCATTTGGTGGATTCGTTTTTTCATTAGGAATGTCTCCTGTAGATAAAGCGTGTTTCTCTGTAGGATTGAATTTAGAATTAAATTTAGAATTAAAAATTTTACAAATAAATCTGTAAAATTCATACCTTCACCATCTTCTAACAATTTCAATTCGAGTATTTTTGTGTTATTCCAAACCACAGAATAAAAATTTTTAATAGATTCGTATTGGATATGAACATTTTCGCATTGATCTACTTGAACGGTTTGAACTTGAGTATTCAACTATTTAGTGAATAAATGACTAAGTGAATTTGTGATCACCAGTGGAGAGCTTTAACAACACCCGAAAAAGTAATATTTACCTTAAGAGTAATATTTTCAGATTTCCAAACTTCGATTATGGAAGTAACTATCTTATCATTCACGATCAATACCAGATTCTTACATTCCTCTTTTTACAATATATATCTCTCTCAAATAAGTAAATATATATAAATATTACATCAATAAACACGTGATAAAATTATAATGTCATACCAATCATAATCTTAGAGCAAGCGGAACCAACTATATACTCAATATCATTACAAAGTCGTAGGAAAATGGTGGAAGTTGAGGAGATCGATGATGCATCTAAACATTTTGATATTGAACTTTCGTTTACCTGCGTTCATTGTAAATATAAAATTAATGGAAAGTAATAAATTTTTTTATGAATTCTCAAAATAGTACTCAACAAAAAACTTTCGTTGACGCAATAAGTTTCCAACCAAAGTTGGAATCGATTGATCTAACTCGTTTTGTTGCATATCAAAGTTATTATCAATATTATAGATATTATGGGGGAGAAAAAAGTGAGATGTTTAAATACCTTTCACCAAGGTACAATCAATTCCTTGGCAGATTTGTCTCACATATGGTAGATAAATGTTTAAAGTCACGTGGTATCGAAATTAGCGTTACGAAACTTCAGATTCGGTGTTTGAGTTCAGGTAGTGTGACACGTGTTGTTAATTCAACGTCGATACTATAACTGTCTTATTTCAATATTTTTAATTACTGCGCGAGTTGTTCCTATTGGGTAATTCAGTTACCTTTAATCAAAAAGTCAAGTAAAAAATAAGTTAGATTAAGATAGAGATAAAATTAATGCAGCATACAATATAACATATATCTCTATGTTTTCGTATTATCAGGTTTTCGACAAGAAATTTCAGATATAAAAAATAAAATCCTGCTATTTGAGCTCGATCGGAAAATTTCTGATACAAAATAATTTTGTATTACACAAAAGGAAATTGAAATTTGTATTATTTGTATTGTAATACGACCTTCAATAAACAAAGAGTCAACCAATATAATTCGGAAATTGGCTGACCGTTTGTTGGTCAATACAAACTTCGGAACTTTGTTCCCTTTTATTTTTTTCTTTACTTTCTTTTTAAAGCAGTCTGTCATTCCTTCTGGTAGGAGTTTTTTTAAAAAAAATTCAAAAAAATAATAAATTTTTGAGATTTAAAAACTTTCATACAATAAACAACTAATAAATTTCTACTTCCGGTTTATATAATATAGCACATTTCAAAAAAAAATTTTTAAAAAAAAGTTTATATTTAATAAAATAAAAAAAGTAAGAAATTGTTTCTTTTTACATACTATTTTTTATAATTTTTATTCTATATATGATATATGGTTCAACAATTACTATTTGGTCAAATGAGCCATCTAACATTCTATGTTAAAAGAACTAGATCTACATATTCATTATAATATATTAATACTTATGATCTCTTTCTTATTTATTTTATAGATCAACATAATCAATTCTTTATATATCTTTTCCCATCCTACAATTATTATTCCTACCTTTATACCTCCAAAAAAATGCATAGACAACAAAAACAAAATTCAATGTCAGAACTTAAGCTCCGTCGATTAGTAGAACTTAATCAAAGACTTCGTGAAGATTTAGATCGTTCACGAGTAAGAGTTAGTGAAGCAAGTGCAAGGTAAAAATGATAATTTTACTAATTTTACAATTTAAAATATTGATAATAATTTTTTAAACACAGAATTAATTAAATTAATTAAATATTATTTCATAAAACAGTCTAATTGCATATTGTAGAGGCACTAGAGATTTTCTGGTACCATCAGTTTGGGGACCAGTTGATAAACGTGATGACCCTTATGCACCATCTAGTAGTGGTTGCAATTGTATTATTATGTAAATAAGGTAAAAAAAATATCTTATTTTATCAAGAAATATGTAGGATGTTCTTTCATTCATATAACAAAATTTCTTATATTTTTACCTTTTAATTTAAATATAATTATATTACTTGTATAATCACATTTGAAAAAAATTTTTTGTTTTGAGGATCAGGTTGTCTCCTTTTCTTTTGTTTTTTTTCTTTAATTTTTATCATCATTTATAATTGGGAAGGTTATGTGTTCCTTCTGGAAAGGTACATTGATTTCCTATTAATATTATATAAATTATTGTAAAATTATTATTCTATTTAATAGATTTATTGATGACTTTGATTTTCCTTTTTTAATTCTTTTTTTCCTGTTATTATAGAAGATGATTGTCCTTTTTTTTAAGAAAAAAATTTTATGATTTATACATTTTATATTTGTATAATCTTACATCTTTATATTATCTCTCTTTTCTATTTTAATTACATTATTATTTCTTTTCAAATAATTATCATTATCATTATTACACTATGTTATATATGTGTATACACACATATATATTTATGCCTTTTTTCAAAAATGATTTAATGTATTTTTTAAATAAAAGAAGGGAAGAAGGATTTATATAGAAAAGAGAAATTTATATATTCTAGAAAAAAAAAGAATTTAGTTAATAGAAATATTAAAATAATATTTTTTTTAATTAATAATTTAAGATTTTATTTATCATTATTATTTTAGAAAAAGAATATTAAATTTTTAATTTTTTTTTAACAACATTGCATTGTTACCATTTTTTATAAATAAAAGATAGTATTGTTACATTTGTAATATTAAAAATAAGGTTCTAAATTATATAATTTTGTTATAAATTTTATTTATTAAAAATTAATTATGATTATGACTTATAATATATACAAACAAAAAAATATAAAACTTAATGTAAACATCTTTATTATTAAAAATAAAAAGGCTTTAACTATGTTTTCAAAATTGATTTTAGATTTTTAAAATATTTCATCTTTTTAAGATTTATGCAGAATCTATTTTATATATGGAAATAAAAAAAGTATCCAATTATATATATTTTTAATCAAGGAATTTATCTGGATAATCAATAAATTTCAAAATAATTTTGTTTTTTATAAAAAACTATTTTAACTTTTTTTCTCAAAATTATAATTTTGAGATTTCAAAATAATTTTATATACAAGTATAACTTTAACTCAATTACTAAAATTTAACTATATCTATATAATTATATCAAATAATCATATCAATTGTATCAATTTTATATAATTCAACTTTAATTATATTTAACTAAATTTAATAATTTTAATAATATGTATAATATGTATAATAATAATTTATATAATTATTATATAATTATGAACCAAACGATGTGCCATGGTTTTAGAATGGGAAAAATCAGTGGGAATAGGAAAAAAAGAGAAAAGAGAAAAAGGGGGTAACTCAGAATTGAAAAATTCTGATTATAAAGTAATAAAAGATAATCTAGAATAATTTAAAGAATCAATTATAAAACAGATATTAATGGCTATTTATGATACCAACACAAATTTTTTAAAAATATTTTTTGTAAAACTAACGTAGTCCCCAAGCTGTTACTTCAAAAAGTTATTTTTTAAATTTATTTATTTTTCTTAAATTAGCGTGTAGTCTATATATGTCGTCAAAACTATTGAATTGAGTCAGACACAATTAAAATTAAGAAAAATTAAAGTTAAATCAAAGCAAATTTTGATTTTTATTAGTAACTGATACAATTAATTAAGTTAGACGCAATTAAAAATTGAAATTTTAAAAGTTGAGTCAAGGTCAAATTAGTTTTAACAACATGTATAGCGTAGTCTCCGGGTTGTTGCTCTAGGAAGTTACTTTTTAAATTTATTTATTTTTTATTAAATTTATACTACTTTAAAATAATATACCATATAGCTTATGTTTTCATAAGATAAAACAGGTCACAACTTGTAAGACAAAACAGATCACAATCTGTGAGACAAAACAGGTCATGCCTCGTGAAACAAAACGTAATACTTCTATAACAGTCATGGCGCATGTCGAACCAAATGATGATCATTAGTTAAAATTCTTGTGTAACCAGACGAAGCTATTTTTCAATCTTAGTTAACTTTCAAAATTATATATTAACCATAGTTCAAACTTTAAATAGGCCTTCTTTAACTTTAAAATTACAAGTTTTTCAAAGTTTTGTAATTTTTTTACTTTATATTTATTGAGTTATTAGCTTTGAATATTATACTCTCAAAACTACTTATTATTAAGATCCTTTTATCAATATCACATATCGAGTTTTCAAACTTTGCAGAAAGATAGAGCTCATAAAACTCTATTAAAATACATATAAAATAATTTTTTTTAAAAAGGAAATAAATTTTTTGTGAACTAATTTTATTATTAATCTTTTCAATTTTATTTAATATTCTAAAGTTATAAACGTTTCTTTATATTTTTATTAAAATTTCAACTCTCTAAAATATATTGGGGAGTTTAAAATCTCTTTTAAACTGAAAAAATCATGGTTACACAAGTTGATACAANTCATAAGATAAAACAGGTCACAACTTGTAAGACAAAACAGATCACAATCTGTGAGACAAAACAGGTCATGCCTCGTGAAACAAAACGTAATACTTCTATAACAGTCATGGCGCATGTCGAACCAAATGATGATCATTAGTTAAAATTCTTGTGTAACCAGACGAAGCTATTTTTCAATCTTAGTTAACTTTCAAAATTATATATTAACCATAGTTCAAACTTTAAATAGGCCTTCTTTAACTTTAAAATTACAAGTTTTTCAAAGTTTTGTAATTTTTTTACTTTATATTTATTGAGTTATTAGCTTTGAATATTATACTCTCAAAACTACTTATTATTAAGATCCTTTTATCAATATCACATATCGAGTTTTCAAACTTTGCAGAAAGATAGAGCTCATAAAACTCTATTAAAATACATATAAAATAATTTTTTTTAAAAAGGAAATAAATTTTTTGTGAACTAATTTTATTATTAATCTTTTCAATTTTATTTAATATTCTAAAGTTATAAACGTTTCTTTATATTTTTATTAAAATTTCAACTCTCTAAAATATATTGGGGAGTTTAAAATCTCTTTTAAACTGAAAAAATCATGGTTACACAAGTTGATACAATTTGATACTCAAATTTAATTTGCCCTGTCGATCACCGACATGCGCCATGACTGATAAATTTATTTAGTGACGATAACACGTTTTCCCTAGACTGTTGCTTCAGAAAGTTACTTTTAAAATTTATTTATTTTTTTCAGGTTAGCGTAATCTTGAGCTGTTACTTTGAAAAATTACTTTTTAAATTTATTTATTTTTCTCAGATTAGCATAGTTTCAGGCTGTTGCTTTAGGAAAGTGACTTTTTTTTATGATTAATAATCTAATAATTTATATTTATTAATAAATTTTATTTTTAAAATTATTTATTTAAATTTAAATTTAAAAAATTAAATATAGAATTTAAAAAATTAGCGATTTTCATTTCATAATTCCAGCCGATGTTATAATTAATTATAACTTTTTACAACTTCAACTGGAATTATAACATAAAATATTATTTAAAAAATTAATTAAAATCAACAATTTTCATTTCATAATTCCAGCCAAAATTATAATAAATTATAACTTCTTATAACTTTGGTTGGAATTATAAATTTTGAATTTAAAAAATTAAATTTAAATTTGTCATAATTTTACTGAAGTTATAAGAAGTTATAATTTATTATAACTTCAGCCGGAATTATAAATTTTATTTTAAAATAAAAAATTAAATTCATAATTCTGGCTAAAGTTATAAGAAGTTATAATTAATTATAACTTCAGCTGGAATTATGATAAATTTAAATTTAATTTTTTAAATTTGAAATTTAAAAATTAAATTTATGTGATTTCCTAAATGTCACACCACCCATAAAAAATAACGTGATATTTTTTGCCCAATCACATTCAATTCACGTGTGAAAACGTGACAAAATTATGACTTTGAACTAATAAAATCACTTAAAATAAAGTCACAGGACGTAAGACTAAATATAACACCTCTATAATTTTATTTAATTACATGAATCACGAAATATTATAGTAGAGACTAGCGTGTAGTTCCCAGACTATTGCTCTGGGAAGTTACTTTTTAAATTTATTTATTTTTTTTAGGTTAGTGCTATACTTGTACACAAAATTATTTTGGGGCCCTGAAATTATAATTTTGGAGAAAAAAGTCGAAATAGTTTTTCATAGAAGACAAAATTATTTTACTTAAAACCTAAAATTTTTTGACTACCCAGATAAATTCCTTAATTAAAGATACATATAACTGAGTACTTTTTTTACTTCTATATATAGAATAGATTCTGTATAAATCTTAAAAAATGAAATATCTCAAAAATTTAAAATCAATTTTGGGAACATGTATAGTTAATGTGTAATTCCTGGACTATTATTCTAAAAAATTTAAATTTATTTATTTTTTATTAAATTAATGTTTTCTTTAGGCTGTTGTTCTGAAAAGTTACTTTTTATTATTTTAGTAATTATTGAGAATCATGAAATATTATAGTAGAGATAGCGCGTAGTCCTCGGACTGTTACTCTGGAAGATTTAAATTTATTTATTTTTTATTAAATTTATACTACTTTAAAATAATATATCATGTAACTTCTTAAAGGTTATGCCCTCATGAGATAAAACAGGTTATACTCCATGAGATAAAATAGATTATGCCCTTGTAAGACAAAACAGGTCATGCCCCTATAAGACAAAATAGGTTACATCTCGTGAAACAAAACGTAATATTCTCTCTGATTTTATTTAATTACATGAATCGTGAAATATTATAGTGATGATAGCATGTTTTTCCCAGGCTATTACTTTGGAAGTTACTTTTTAAATTTATTTATTTTTTATTAAATTTATACTACTTTAAAATAATATATCATGTGACTTCTTAAAGATTATGCTCCTGTAAAATAAAACAGGTCACGGCCCGTGAGACAAACCAGGTTACAACCCGTGAGACAAAACATAACACTTTTATAAATTTATTTAGTAATGATAACGCGTTTTTCCCAGGCTGTTGCTTTAAGAAGTTACTTTTAAAATTTATTTATTTTTCTCAGATTAATGTAGTCTTGGGCTGTTGTTTCAGAAAGTTACTTTTTAAATTTATTTATTTTTCTTAAGTTAGTGTAGTTTCAGACCGTTGCTTCGGGAAAGTAACTTTTTTTTTATAATTAATAATCTAATAATTTATATTTGTTAATAAATTTTATTTTTAAAATTATTTATTTAAATTTAAATTTAAAAAATTAAATATACACTCACCTGCCAAAAGTATCCGGCCAACTATTTTTTAATAAATTTTTTAATAAATTTCTAAAGTGAATTATAATACAAGGAATAATTCAAATTGCATAAACTTTTTTTTAAAAGAATCCCTTACTAAAGGGCTATCATATGATATCTTATTTGTTAAAATCTGATGCTTTCTTGTGCAGTAATTGTGTTTTAAATGAAATTAACCAAAAATATTAAATTGAATTAATGACAGTAATATCTTTCGATTTCAATAACTATTTATCATAAGTACCAACTATCTTATATAGACTTGTAGCTTATAACAAGGGCTACAAGTTTTATTAATATCATATTTGACATTTTTTAATTAAAATCAGAACTTTACTTAGACACGACTAAAAATGATCGAAATTATTAAAAATTTGACTTGATATTGACAAATAATTATTAATCGTTCTCATATATAAAACTTTATTTTTTACTAATTAAAAGTTATACGTGATACTAAGTAATCTTAAAGACAAATATATTATGCATCTGTCACAAAAATATTAGACCTATGTCATAAGAATTGAAGAAATAAATAATGTTTGAATTTTAATATATAATTACTAATTATTTATTATTTAACAATAAAACATCAAAAATGAGTCTAATTAACCTTAAAGACAGGCATGTTGTACATCTACTGTAAAAATTTTAAAATTATAACATAAGTTCTTATATGTAACAACTTTTGAAAAATATTACATCGGAATAAAGTGATCAGCAATCATTTGTCGCAAAATCCTTACTAGATTTATCTATAAATTTCAAAGATGAATTATAACAAAATGGATAATCAAAATTATATAAAACTTTTTTTAACCGAATTTTCTAATCAAGAGCTATCATATGATATCTTGTGTGTTAAAATTGGATATATACTTGCACATAAATTTTGGTTTAAATGAAATTAACCAAAAATATTCAATTGCATAATTGATTGTAAAGTCTTTCATCAGTAAATTTTTTTAAACGCAAGCCTTCGAAGTCCTTCACTCCAATAACCTTCGAATATCTCCAACATAAACGTAATATTTACGAAGGTTATTGGTATCGAAAACCTTCATTTTTATTAATAAAACATAATACTCCGGAAGTTATTGATATTAATAACCTTCAATAACTTTCACTTTATCATAATAAACGTAATATTTGCGAAGGTTATTGGTCCGATAACCTTCAATAACCTTTGAAAACGAAATTATTACAATAACCTCCGACATAAAAAATTTCCTGATGTTCGATTTTGATGAATATTTATCCTAGATATCAACTATCTTATACACACTTGTAGCTTAACATAAGAGCTATAACTTTAATTATTACAGTTTTTAATATTTTTTAGTGAAAATAAAAACTTCACTTAGAAACAAATAAAAATATTTATATTAATATATTATTTAAATTCTTTCACAGATTATCATAAAATTTACTATAATAGAAAGTTTGTAAAATAAATATTTTCTAAAATTTGAANATTCTAGTACGCTATATATACGAAACATTCGGAGAACGCACTAGAACGGTACGTTCTAGCAGTATTGTACATTTTGTATGTCCCTAGGTTTTTTTACTGTCCCAATGTCCCATGTCCCACTGTCCCTACCCTTATTGGACTTATAAAGATATATTAAAACTTTATAAATATATGTAAAAATCAATTCTAAATAACTTTAATTAATGACTTAAACTAAGTTTTATAATAGAATTTTTTATAATTTAAAAAATTATTTTTGTTCCAAAATGTCCCAAGATGTCCCATGACAATACTGCGTTCTAGTACGCTATATATACGAAACGTTCGGAGAACGCACTAGAACGGTGCGTTCTAGTACGCTATATATACGAAGCGTTCGGAGAACGCACTAGAACGGCATATTTAATACACTATATGAACGTAGGTGGTGTTTGTAAGACGCTATAGATCGGTGTATTTTGGACGCACTAGAATGTTTATATTTAATTCCTGATGAATCAAAATTATATAAAACTTTTTTTAAATAAATTTCCTAATTAAGAACTATCATATGTGTATTAAAATTTGATATATACTTGCACATAAATTTTGGTTTAAATGAAATTAGCCAAAAATATTCAATTGCATAATTGATCGTAAAGTCTTTCGATTTTGATGAATATTTATCCTAGATATCAACTATCTTATACACACTTGTAGCTTAACATAAGAGCTATAACTTTAATTATTACAGTTTTTAATATTTTTTAGTGAAAATAAAAACTTCACTTAGAAACAAATAAAAATATTTATATTAATATATTATTTAAATTCTTTCACAGATTATCATAAAATTTACTATAATAGAAAGTTTGTAAAATAAATATTTTCTAAAATTTGAAAATACATTTTTTTTAAAAAAAACAAAAAAACTGCATATGCTATTGATTTTTATTTTATATAGTAATTATAATATAAAAAATATAATTTTTAAATATCAATATTTTTACAATAGAATAGTAAATTTTTTTCTAAATTAATTTAATAAATTTGATAAATTATCTTACTTTTATTTTTGAAAAATAATTTTCAATAATTATTTCAAAATTTCAAAATTATACCTAAAAGAAAACTTACTAACTTTGAACGTGGAGAAATAATTGATTTATATAAAGGAAACAAATATACACAAAAGCAAATTATTGAAATATTAAAGCATCCCAAGTCAACTATAGGAGATGTCATAAAAAAATATAATAAACAAGGTCTAACTTCTACATTACCACGTTCTGGTAAACCTAAAATTCTATCAGAACGTGATAATAAGCAATTAATAAAAATAACAAAAAACAATAGAAACAGAAATTACTGAAGATTTTAATAAAATAATAAATAAACCAGTTTCTTTTAGAACAATACAAAGAACTCTTCATCAAGAAGGTTATAGTGGACATGCTGCCAAGAAAAAACCTTTTATTTCTGAAATAAATCGAAAAAAAAAATATGGATGGTGTAGAATGAGAAAAAATTGAATTATAGAATGGAATTCAATTATTTGGAATGATGAATCCAGATTTGAAATTTTTAATAATGATTCACAAAATTGGGTTTGGTGTAAAAAAGATGAAAAATACAAAGTTGATTGTTTAAAACCAACTGTTAAAAATTCAAAAGGAGTCATAGTTTGAGGATGTTTTTGCAATAATAAAATAGGTCCTTTGGTGTTAATTGAAGGAACACTTAATTCTGATAGATATATAGAATTACTTAAAGAATATTTAATTCCATTTTTAAATAATTTAGGAGTAGAAAATCATATTTTTCAAGATGACAATGCACCTTGTTATGCTTCAAAAAAAACTAAAACTTGGAAAAATAAAAACATAATTGAATTTCTTCCATGGCCTGCATAAAGTCCTGACCTTAATCCAATTGAAAATTTGTGGGATATATTGGAAAGAAAGGTTAGAAAACACAGACCTATTTCAAAAAATAAAAAAGAATTTTTTGAAGTATTAAAAGAAGAATGGAATAATATTGATGAAAATCAACTTATTAGATTAGTAAAAAATATGCCAAGAAGAATAAATACTGTAATAAAAAATAAAGGAAATCCAACTAAATATTAAATAATACTTAAAAAATTTATTAATTATAATTTTGATGTAACAAGAATTTAAACAATATATTAATATAAATATTTTTTATTTGTTTCTAAGTGAAGTTTTAATTTTCACTAAAAAATATTAAAAACTGTAATAATTAAAGTTATAGATCTCATTTTAAGCTACAAGTGTGTATAAGATAGTCGATATCTAGGATAAATATTCATCAAAATCGAAAGACTTTATGATCAATTATGCAATTGAATATTTTTGGTTAATTTCATTTAAACCAAAATTTATGTGCAAGTATATATCAAATTTTAATACACATATGATAGTTCTTAATTAGGAAATTTATTTAAAAAAAGTTTTATATAATTTTGATTCATCAGGAATTAAATATAAACATTCTAGTGCGTCCAAAATACACCGATCTATAGCGTCTTACAAACACCACCTACGTTCATATAGTGTATTAAATATGCCGTTCTAGTGCGTTCTCCGAACGCTTCGTATATATAGCGTACTAGAACGCACCGTTCTAGTGCGTTCTCCGAACGTTTCGTATATATAGCGTACTAGAACGCAGTATTGTCATGGGACATCTTGGGACATTTTGGAACAAAAATAATTTTTTAAATTATAAAAAATTCTATTATAAAACTTAGTTTAAGTCATTAATTAAAGTTATTTAGAATTGATTTTTACATATATTTATAAAGTTTTAATATATCTTTATAAGTCCAATAAGGGTAGGGACAGTGGGACATGGGACATTGGGACAGTAAAAAAACCTAGGGACATACAAAATGTACAATACTGCTAGAACGTACCGTTCTAGTGCGTTCTCCGAATGTTTCGTATATATAGCGTACTAGAATGTACCGTTCTAGTGCGTTCTCCAGACGTTTTGTATATATAGCGTCCTAGAACGCCTTTATATAATTCCAGATGTTATCCATTTTGTTATAATTCGTCTTTGAAATTTATAGATAAATCTAGTAAGGATTTTGCGACAAACGATTGTTGATCACTTTATTCCGATGTAATATTTTTCAAAAGTTGTTACATATAAAAACTTATGTTATAATTTTAAAATTTTTACAGTAAATGTACAACATCAGTAATTATATTAATTCAAAGGTTTTCGAAGTTATATCATTAACGTTATATTTCAAAGATCTTCGATTGTGTCGCAAACCTCTGAAATCGAAATTTACAATTAAATTTCGATATGTATATTGTGAAATCGAAAACCTTTGAAGTTTAATGTTACGTTTTTTGATATTTGTGTAAGCTTTCGAAACTCAACGATTAGTATTTTGACATATTTTGTTTTAAGTTTATTGCTTTCGGATTACTTCGAATTTAATTGTTTTCATTATACTTCGATATAATTGTAGAAATTTTATTTTGTAATATTTTATTACTTTCTGAATTTTTATATAATTTATTATTGATTTTATTATTAAAAGATGATAATAAACATTTTATAACNAACAGAATATGAAATATATTTATTTACTTGTTAAAATTATAAATAAAGTCAATAAATATTATTAAATACATTTTGAATTATGGTGTATTTGATATAATAATAACAAAATTCAATTTAATATAAGAAGATAAATGTATTTCTTTTCGAAGAGCTTCATAAGGATTGTTAAGAGAGTAAAGTAGTTATTTCTGAAAATAAACAAAGAATATTGTGTTAAATAAGAAGTCATATGATAAGATAACTGATCTTTTTATACAAATAAACTTCGAAGGATATTGTTGACAGTACAATGTCGATTAAAATTGCTGCGATAAACTTCGAAGGATATTATTAACAGTGCAATTCCAATTAAAATCACTGTGATAAACTTCAAAGAATATTTGTTAACAGTGCAATGCCAATTAAAATTGCTACGAAGAACAGTGCAAAATTGTTGCGAAAACATTGGTTTATAACTTGTTATGCACAGGTTTATGTTTATGATTGCCTTTATAAATGTAGAAATTTGATAAACTTCAGACACTATTAATAATAGAATTAATAATACCAAATAAATCACTATTGCATCTTGCACTCGTACAATAGTATGATTAAGTTCTCAAAAGTGTACAATTTTATAGAAATAGATGCAATCAAAGATATAATTCACGCTTTGATACTAATAAATATTTTATAAATANAGAAATTTTATTTTGTAATATTTTATTACTTTCTGAATTTTTATATAATTTATTATTGATTTTATTATTAAAAGATGATAATAAACATTTTATAACGTTCTTAAAATTTTTCTTTTTTTTTCTATTTTCCTATAAAATTCCACAACATTTTCGTACAATGACGCGAGGTAATCATTTTCTATATATATAATACGTCTACAACAATTCCTCAATATGATGCAGGTTCCTATTTTCTGTAATATTATATTTTTTTGATATTTCTTTTCATCTTGTTCTTTTTTAAAAGATAATAATATTTTAACTTCGTTTTTATTTTTTGTAATCTTACGAAAGATATTTAATTACCTTTTGAGATTTTTTCAAATTTCTTTTACAAAATTTTTCTATTATAATAACTAAAGTTAATATTATTATTTGCTTTGAATCTTCTCTTATATCAAACTATTAAAGGGTGTATTACGTCGTATATTTCATATATAATTATTAAATATTGTAACGTTTTGTGATTTGAAGCAAATTAATTTTTCAAATAAATAGTTCGAATACTTACATTGTTGTCATAAATATCTTAACAAAGTAAAACTTATGATTTTAAATACTACTACATAAAATCCTAACGCAATTATTTAATAAACAAATTATTATTTCTTGTCTCTTCGAAGATATTCTATTAGATACATATATATTATTAATATTCTTNCGTACAATAGTATGATTAAGTTCTCAAAAGTGTACAATTTTATAGAAATAGATGCAATCAAAGATATAATTCACGCTTTGATACTAATAAATATTTTATAAATAAATATTTGTATTATAATTATATTAATAAATTTCGTATTGTATTAATATTAATATATAATGCAACATACTTTTATAATTTTATTATTTCTTTTTTTATTATTTTAATTTGTTTCAGAAAGTACTCATATTTTATTTGTAGATAATACCTTTTCAATATGTAGAAATTTAATCAATTAAATAAATTTTTAATAAAATAATACATATCTATAGATAATACTTCGAAAAATGAAAGATATACTAATAATAATTTATTTAATTAATGAATTATCCTTAAAATTAAGTGATATGCATATATGTATACAATAATACCACCTTTCTCGTTATATCAAAGGTAAAGTTTATTTATAATTACATATCTTAAGATATTTCGCAACATAAATTTAATATTTATGTAATTAATCAGGTTATAATATTATGATGTATAAAAAAGAAGGAGAGAAGAGTTGTAATTTATATTTTATTGTATTAATAAAAGAAATATGATGATACATTTAGGAAGTATTCGAAGTTATTATTAAATTCTGAGAAAATGAGATAGAAAAAAATGTATATAAAGAATCGAAATTCTTCTATCTTTATCATAAAATATATTTGCAAATAAATATAACTATTTTTTAAAAATTTTCAAAATGTCTCGAAGAACTTTCGTTAGTTTTTATATAAAAAAAAATCAAAGAGATGATAATAGAATTTCTAGTTTTTTATCTGGATCAAGTTCCACTAAAGCAAAAAAAAGAACTTCAGTATTTACTTCGGCAACAGCAGAAGCATCAACGTCAAGAGTATCTACTCCGGCAACAGCAGAAGCATCAATGTCAAGATCATCATTTGAAAGAGGAAGTGGAGAAACTGAAATGGGAGCTGTATTAATAGGACTAACGGGAAGTAATAATGAACGACAAACTTCTCCATCAGCTCAAGCAAGAAAACGAAGAAGAACTGAAAAAGGAAGAGAACAACATTCTGATGGTAATTTTTCAAAATTTTTCAAAACATTTAATAAAAATATTTTCTAATGTATAATTTATTTTATTAGAAGAAGAAAAACCTCTATTGAAAAGAAAAGGAAAACAAAATCAAATGCTAGACTATTTAAAAAAAATTGATAAGGAAGTCGGAGACCTTCGAAAGGAAATGTCTGACATCTGAAAAAAAATGGAAAACAACAAATTATGGGACGAGATGTATGATCCAATATTTGTTAATGTAAGTGATTTATTTATTTTCTTTACAAACAAAAAACTATTTTACTTATAATATCTTAATATTTTAAAAAAAAAAGAAACTTGTTAATGAAATTGCAAACAAAACAATTTTGGAAGCAATTTATCCGAGTGACATCAAATTTAAACAAGTTACTGCGAAACACTTAGAAAAAAAATACCCAGAACTTTTTTTTGATTGGACTAACAAACACTGAACATTTTATTATGATTTAACCATCCATAAAAAAGTAAGTTTTACTGAATTACATTATAATTTTAAATATCTCAATAATTAATAAAAGATTTTGAATTATTCATAGTTATTGAAAAGACATCGGTCAAGAAGGGGGACTATATTAACCCAAATTAAAAAATCAATATTTGCGGTATTCAGAAATCTTCCGCGAATAAATATGAAAGCATCACCAAGTGAAATCAAAACTTAAAAAGAATTACCTGTAGTAAGAGAATGTTTCGAAAAACTTCATAAAACCATACCGAATGAAACCATGACCTGGTGCGGAAAGATCATTCGCGAAACTTGGTCAGACGTGGGAAAAATTTCCGATGAACAAATAGCATTTACTATAGCAGTGTGCGAAAGTTTTTTAGATCCAAACAATGAAATACTAAAAAATGACAGTAAATTTTTAAGTAAAAGATACAAAAAAATAGAGAAAGTATCAAAAATATCTGGAAATTTGTTATTTCTAATATACTAATAATATATATAATTTGTATTAATAGAAAAAAAAGGAAAAAGGTATAAGTTTCGATTTAACGTCTAGCTCAGATTCAGATGAGGTTGAAGATTTAGATGAGGATCAAGAAGAGAAAAGAGAGAAGGAAAGAAGGAAGGAAAGAAGGGAGGAAAGAAGGGAGGAAAGAGGCGAAGAAAGAAGAGAGGAAAGAGGAGAGGAAGAAGAAGATGAAGTTTTATATGAAGGAGAAATTATTTCGGGAACTTAAATTAATTTCAAAAATATTACGAAATTTTTTTTTATTTTTTTTATTTTTTTTATTNCTCATATTTTATTTGTAGATAATACCTTTTCAATATGTAGAAATTTAATCAATTAAATAAATTTTTAATAAAATAATACATATCTATAGATAATACTTCGAAAAATGAAAGATATACTAATAATAATTTATTTAATTAATGAATTATCCTTAAAATTAAGTGATATGCATATATGTATACAATAATACCACCTTTCTCGTTATATCAAAGGTAAAGTTTATTTATAATTACATATCTTAAGATATTTCGCAACATAAATTTAATATTTATGTAATTAATCAGGTTATAATATTATGATGTATAAAAAAGAAGGAGAGAAGAGTTGTAATTTATATTTTATTGTATTAATAAAAGAAATATGATGATACATTTAGGAAGTATTCGAAGTTATTATTAAATTCTGAGAAAATGAGATAGAAAAAAATGTATATAAAGAATCGAAATTCTTCTATCTTTATCATAAAATATATTTGCAAATAAATATAACTATTTTTTAAAAATTTTCAAAATGTCTCGAAGAACTTTCGTTAGTTTTTATATAAAAAAAAATCAAAGAGATGATAATAGAATTTCTAGTTTTTTATCTGGATCAAGTTCCACTAAAGCAAAAAAAAGAACTTCAGTATTTACTTCGGCAACAGCAGAAGCATCAACGTCAAGAGTATCTACTCCGGCAACAGCAGAAGCATCAATGTCAAGATCATCATTTGAAAGAGGAAGTGGAGAAACTGAAATGGGAGCTGTATTAATAGGACTAACGGGAAGTAATAATGAACGACAAACTTCTCCATCAGCTCAAGCAAGAAAACGAAGAAGAACTGAAAAAGGAAGAGAACAACATTCTGATGGTAATTTTTCAAAATTTTTCAAAACATTTAATAAAAATATTTTCTAATGTATAATTTATTTTATTAGAAGAAGAAAAACCTCTATTGAAAAGAAAAGGAAAACAAAATCAAATGCTAGACTATTTAAAAAAAATTGATAAGGAAGTCGGAGACCTTCGAAAGGAAATGTCTGACATCTGAAAAAAAATGGAAAACAACAAATTATGGGACGAGATGTATGATCCAATATTTGTTAATGTAAGTGATTTATTTATTTTCTTTACAAACAAAAAACTATTTTACTTATAATATCTTAATATTTTAAAAAAAAAAGAAACTTGTTAATGAAATTGCAAACAAAACAATTTTGGAAGCAATTTATCCGAGTGACATCAAATTTAAACAAGTTACTGCGAAACACTTAGAAAAAAAATACCCAGAACTTTTTTTTGATTGGACTAACAAACACTGAACATTTTATTATGATTTAACCATCCATAAAAAAGTAAGTTTTACTGAATTACATTATAATTTTAAATATCTCAATAATTAATAAAAGATTTTGAATTATTCATAGTTATTGAAAAGACATCGGTCAAGAAGGGGGACTATATTAACCCAAATTAAAAAATCAATATTTGCGGTATTCAGAAATCTTCCGCGAATAAATATGAAAGCATCACCAAGTGAAATCAAAACTTAAAAAGAATTACCTGTAGTAAGAGAATGTTTCGAAAAACTTCATAAAACCATACCGAATGAAACCATGACCTGGTGCGGAAAGATCATTCGCGAAACTTGGTCAGACGTGGGAAAAATTTCCGATGAACAAATAGCATTTACTATAGCAGTGTGCGAAAGTTTTTTAGATCCAAACAATGAAATACTAAAAAATGACAGTAAATTTTTAAGTAAAAGATACAAAAAAATAGAGAAAGTATCAAAAATATCTGGAAATTTGTTATTTCTAATATACTAATAATATATATAATTTGTATTAATAGAAAAAAAAGGAAAAAGGTATAAGTTTCGATTTAACGTCTAGCTCAGATTCAGATGAGGTCGAAGATTTAGATGAGGATCAAGAAGAGGAAAGAGAGGAGGAAAGAAGGGAGGAAAGAAGGGAGNTTAAAAAATCAATATTTGCGGTATTCAGAAATCTTCCGCGAATAAATATGAAAGCATCACCAAGTGAAATCAAAACTTAAAAAGAATTACCTGTAGTAAGAGAATGTTTCGAAAAACTTCATAAAACCATACCGAATGAAACCATGACCTGGTGCGGAAAGATCATTCGCGAAACTTGGTCAGACGTGGGAAAAATTTCCGATGAACAAATAGCATTTACTATAGCAGTGTGCGAAAGTTTTTTAGATCCAAACAATGAAATACTAAAAAATGACAGTAAATTTTTAAGTAAAAGATACAAAAAAATAGAGAAAGTATCAAAAATATCTGGAAATTTGTTATTTCTAATATACTAATAATATATATAATTTGTATTAATAGAAAAAAAAGGAAAAAGGTATAAGTTTCGATTTAACGTCTAGCTCAGATTCAGATGAGGTTGAAGATTTAGATGAGGATCAAGAAGAGAAAAGAGAGAAGGAAAGAAGGAAGGAAAGAAGGGAGGAAAGAAGGGAGGAAAGAGGCGAAGAAAGAAGAGAGGAAAGAGGAGAGGAAGAAGAAGATGAAGTTTTATATGAAGGAGAAATTATTTCGGGAACTTAAATTAATTTCAAAAATATTACGAAATTTTTTTTTATTTTTTTTATTTTTTTTATTATAATATTTTGATAATAATATTATATTTTATGAAGGAAAAATCATTTTGGGAACTTAAATTAATTTCAAAAATATTTTTATTTTTTTTATTTTTTTTATTATAA
>PQFF01000435.1:113730-140397 GCA_003547095.1 Diversispora epigaea
ATAATTAGTGATACCTGTCGTAATTATTTGCAAGAGTTGCAACCAGTTGCAACTAATTACGCCATAAGGAAAAATGAATTGTGCCATATAATTGCGACACTTTTTTTGAATTACAACAGGTATCACTAATGATAATATAAAAGGTCGATTGTTGTGATAAACTTCGAAGGATATTATCAACAGTGCAATGCCAATTAAAATTGATGCGATAAACTTCGAAGGATATTGCTAACGGTGCAATGTCGATTAAAATTGCTGCGATAAACTTCGAAGGATATTGTTAACAATACAATGCCGATTAAAATTGCTGCATTATAAACGTTGTCGCAGGTGTACTTTCCTACATCCCACTTACGGTTCTTTTAAGGAGTTTATAGTCCTTCCCGTTAGGTACAAGACTTTCAGTTTGGTTAATCCTTTATCTTTAGAAGGCACCAGTTAGTTTTTAGTTAGAACTAACAAACTAATTATTCTTCCAAGTCATTACAACTTCGTTACTTTCATTAATAACTTCATTATTAATGATTATTTTTATTAATAACTTTATTTATTAATAACTTCCTTTAATAATAAATTCTTTTATTATTAATTTTAGAACTTCCTTTATTAATAAACTTCCTTTATAGATAACTTCCTTATAATTCATATTTTAGATACTTCCATTTTTATTAAAGATATCATCTTTAATTCATTAGTACTTCCTTTATTAAATAACTTTAATAAACATTATATCAAATAAATACGATAATAAATCTCTTCAATTATTTTATTTAACATTTATTAATATTTTATTTAATAATTTCTTCCTAATAATACAATTATATTTTTATAATTATAATATTATCTTCCAACTTCCTTGAACTTAAAACTCTAAGGTTAAAAGCTATGGGAACCAAGTCAAATAAGCTTCCTTTTTATATTTGTTTAGACTACTGTGCCATTACTGTGCACTAATACTATTGGATAATATATTTACTATATGACTTACTAAATATATACTATAGGTTATACTAATAATTAATGTTAATTAATACTATGTAATAATAATTAATACTAAGTAATACTAATTAATGATAATTAATAGTAATTATATAATATTTGTGTAACTATGTCACGTGAACATGTGACTTGTGTTACTTACATTTTGTGTAACTAAACTATTTATCTTCCTATTTACATGTTAATAAATGTTATTAATTATTACTAATCGTTATTAATAAAATTACCATCTTGATATTTATATTTCCATTTGTTAAATGATTATTTCTAATAAAATACAGGGTTAAATAATATAATGATTATATGTTTTGGTATGTTTTTGTTATGGTAATTCTATCCGATAACAACGTATGCAAAATACAACAAAAATAAATGTGCTGAGATTTACGAAAATTAAATATAGGTGATGACCATCGAAGTTTAATGAAACGATATATTATGAATATCTAACATAAGCGGAGGTTATCAAAAACCTCCGATACAAGATAACTACAAAAACGATAATATTTGTAAGATTTCGCCATATAAAAATATCAAAATCGATAACCTTCGAAAGTTACCAAAAACCTCCGAAGGATAACGTAGTGATAATCAACGTTAACGTTAAACTTCGAAGGTTTTCGTTATAAAAAATTTCCTAATGAACATGACTGTCTTTAAGGTTAATTAGACTCATTTCTGATGTTTTATTGTTAAATAATAAATAATTAGCAATTATATATTAAAATTCAAACATTATTTATTTCTTCAATTCTTATGACATAGATCTAATATTTTTGTGACAAGTGCACAATATATTTGTCTTTAAGATTACTTAGTATCACGTATATACATGTTCCCAAAATTGATTTTGGATTTTTGAGGTATTTCGACTTTTTGAGATTTATGCAGAATCTATTCTATATATGGAAGTAAAAAAAGTACCCAGTTATGTGTATCTTTAATCAAAGAATAAATCTGGGTGGTCAAAAAATTTCGGGTTTTAAGTAAAATAATTTCGTCTTCTATGAAAAACTATTTCGACTTTTTTCCCCAAAATACCAATTTCGGGGCCCCAAAATGATTTTGCGTGCAAGTATAATCACGTATAACTTTTAATTAGTAAAAAATAAAGTTTTATATATGAGAACAATTGATAATTATTTGTCAATATCAAGTCAATTTTTAATAATTTCGATCATTTTTAGTCGTGTCTAAGTAAAGTTCTGATTTTAATTAAAAAATGTAATATGGTATTAATAAAACTTGTAGCCCTTGTTATAAACTACAAGTCTGTATAAGATAGTTGATACTTACGATATTTAGTTATTGAAATCGAAAGATATTACTGTCATTAATTCAATTTAATATTTTTGGTTAATTTCATTTAAAACACAATTACTGCACAAGAAAGTATCAGATTTTAACAAATAAGATATCATATAATAGCCCTTTGGTAAGGGATTCTTTTAAAAAAAAATTTATACAATTTGAATCATTCTTTGTGTTATAATTCACTTTAGAAATTTATTAAAAAATTTATTAAAAAATAGTTGGTCAGATACTTTTGGCAGGTGAATGTAGAATTTAAAAAATTGGCAATTTTCATTTCATAATTTTGGCTGAAGTTATAATTAATTATAACTTCTTATAACTTCTTATAACTTCAGCTGGAATTATGACATAAAAAATTATTTAAAAAATTAATTAAAATTGACAATTTTCATTTCATAATTCTGGCCAAAGTTATGATTAATTATAACTTCTTATAACTTCAGTCAGAATTATAAATTTTAAATTTAAAAAATTAAATTTAAATTTGTCATAATTCCAGCCGAAATTATAAAAAGTTATAATTTATTATAACTTCAGCTGGAATTATAAATTTAATTTTAAAATAAAAAATTAAATTCATAATCATAACTTCAGCTGAAATTATAAATTTTATTTTTAAATTTGAAATTTAAAAATTAAATTCATGTGACTTCTTAAATGTCACACCACCCGTGAAAAATAACGTGACATTTTTTGTCCAATCACATTCAATTCACATGTAAAAATGTAACAAAATCGTAACTTTGGATCAATAAAGATGTCCATGTGATAAAACGTGATGTGTAACACTCCTTATAAAATTAATTAGTTATATGAATCGCGAAATATTATAGTATCGACTAACGCGTAGTCCCCAAGCTGTTATTCCAGAAAGTTATTTTTTAAATTTATTGTCCCAAATTGTTGTTTTGGAAAGTTATTTTTTAAATTTATTTATTTTTCTTAGATTAGCGCATAATCCCCGGGCTGTTGCTCTGGGAAGTTACTTTTTAAATTTATTAAATTTATATTACTTCAGTAGTTATTGCATCCGGAATTATATAGAGGCGTTCTAGAACGCTATATATACGAAACGTCTGGAGAACGCACTAGAACGGTGCGTTCTAGTACGCTATATATACGAAACGTTCGGAGAACGCACTAGAACGGTACGTTCTAGTACGCTATATATACAAAACGTTCAGAAAACGCACTAGAATGGTGCGTTCTAGTACGCTATATATACGAAGCGTTCGGAGAACGCACTAGAACGGCATATTTAATACGCTATATGAACGTAGGTGGTGTTCGTAGGACGCTATAGATCGGTGTATTTTGGACGCACTAGAACGTTTATATTTAATTCCTGATGTAAGAATCGCAAAATATTATAGTAGCAATAGCGCGTAGTCCCCAGTATACATGTCATCAAAACTAATTTGGCTTTGACTCAACTCTTAAAATTTCAATTTTTAATTGCGTCTGACTCAACTAATTGCATCAATTACTAGTAAAAATTAAAATTTGCCTTGACTCAACTTTAATTTTTCTTAATTTTAATTACGTCTGACTCAATTCAATAGTTTTGATGACATGTATAGTCCCCGAGCTGTTACTCTGGGAGATTTAAATTTATTTATTTTTTTTAGATTAGTACGTAGTCCCCAGGCTGTTGCTCTAGAAAGTTATTTTTTAAATTTATTTATTTTTTTTAGGTTAGTGCATAGTTCCCGGACTGTTGCTCCAGAAAGTTACTTTTTACTTTAAAGTATATTGTCCTAAGCAGTTATTTTAAAAAGTGACTTTTTAAATTTATTTTAATTTAAAGGCTATTACTTTGGGAAGTGTCTTTTATTTATATTTTAAATTTATTCTATTTTAAAATATTATATAAATATTTTTAAATTATTTACAAAATTAAATTAGATAATACAATATTTATAATATTTTTTAAAACTATTTATAAAATTAAATAATATAATACTTTTAAAACAATTTACAAAATTAAATAATATAATATTTTTAAAACTATTTACAAAATTAAACAATATAATATTTTAAATTAAATTATATAATATGTACAAATTTAAAAAATTTCTTTATATACAATATTTTTAGTATATACACCATCTTTTCTTTCTATGTGACCATCTTTAACTAAAATCTTAATATTATTTTTTAATTGAACTCTTGATCGTCACTATAATATTTTGCGAATGTTGTAACTAAATAAAATCATAGGGAGCATTACACGTCACGTGTTAGCACGTGGGTGTAATTTTATTAGCTCCAAGTTACAATTTTGTTACGTTTTTACACGTGAATCGAACGTGATTGGACAAAAAATGTCACGTTATTTCCCACAGGTGACGTGACATTTAGGAAGTCACATGAACGATCATCAGAATTTCAAATCTTGATGATCATCCATCCATAATTTCATAATTCTAGCCGAAGTTATAACTTCGGCCAGAATTATAAAATAAAAATCACTTATTTTAAAATTTCAAATTTAATTTTTTAAATTTGAAATTTTAATAATTTTTTAATTCCAGCTGGAGTTATAATTAACTATAACTTCTTATAACTTTGGCTGGAATTATGAATTTAATTTTTTATTTATAATTCTGACCGAAGTTATAATAAATTCCAACTTCTTATAACTTCAACCAAAATTATGAATTTAATTTTTTTATTTTAAAAATAAAATTCATAATTCCAGCTGAATTATCCCTTAAACCATCCGTTTTAGCGGATAAATTTGGACGCTAAAATGATTAAAACTAAATCCGACTTAGAAAAGAATTTTTTTATTAAAAACTTCATTTTTTATGGCTAAGGTAATTCTTAGAACCTAATTCACATGCCATAATTCCCAGCCATAGTGTTACATTGACAGAAACCATAAGTTATTTCATATGATCCAAATTTACCTATGAACGTAGAGCCTGAGTCACACAACATAATTTTCAGCCGCAATGTTGTATTTGATATTACCTGAGAAGCCACAAGCAATGGAACATAATCAAAATTAAAGTGATGCACGTTACGAACCTTTTTTTTTTTGACTTTTATCACTTAATAAATCAACGTAAAAACTAATGTTCCGATAATAAAATTATTTATTATTTTATTTTATTTATTTAAATTTTATTAATTTATTGCAAATATGTGTAATGACAAAAGCATAGTTAAATGGCCTGAATTAAAAAAAATTATTTTATTAAACTTCACAAAATGTTATTTAATTGCAACGATGCAAAAATAAAAGAAAAAAATTTTTTTTCACAATTATTTGTTATCAAAAATCATGTAAATACAATTAAAGTCTTGTTTATTTATTGGTATGGAATTGTAAAAAACAATTCCGGATATTGTTACAACACAGAGGCACATTACACGCTGCACACCAAAAATGGCTTCGATGTGGTGAATTGCGATCCATTTCTATTTCTTTTTTATTTGCCAACCATGTGCACCATCTGCACGCTTCGCGTTTTTCTCTCCACTCTACAAGGTGGTTCCCAGGAACCAATCGTTGATCCGAGAGTTCAAAATGTTTCGTTATTTTCTGCCGTTTCGCATCTTTAACCAAACTATTCCTCAGTTGAATTTCACCAGTATCATTTGCAAAATTAACAAGATCCCAGACAAGCTCATAACGGAACTCTTTCTGCTCTTTCGTTAATCCTGCAGTTCGAATGATCCGATATGCGTTGATAATTGCAGTGTCCAACAGCCAAAAAAAAATAGGCATCCAATTTCGCTGTGCCACTTTCTGCGTATTGTAATATGAACGTAATTGATCTGTGATATCGACGCCGTTCATGTGGTGGTTGTAGTCGTCGATTATTTTAGGAATTTTTAATTTTTTTTTTGATTCAGATCCAAAAACTGCACGCACCTTTAATGCATTAGTGCTAGTTTCCCTTGGTCGTCGCCTTTCCCGTTCTACCTCCCATTCTTCGCCGACAAGTCCATGGATTGTGGATAACATTGTAACTGGCCCATTATCTTGCCAGAAAACAGCTAACACACCATCCACCACAACTCCAGAACGAACGTCCCAATTGAGTTTAATACTTTTATCTAGTTTTAATTCTTTGGGAAAACCTGATGAAGTTTTCCGGACGGTTCCACAAGCACCAATTCCATTCTGCCGAAGATGCCGAAAAAGAGGAATACTAGTAAAATAGTTATCCATATACACATTGTATGGGAGTTGTTGGTATGGAAGTTGCTTAACAAGATGATAAACCTGACATCCGACTTGACTAAGGCCACCTACTTTTGTTATGTTACATGGAATAATACGTGAAGTTGGTAAAAAAGTAAAAGTGTATCCGGAATCGCAAAGCGACAAAATTTTGAAGCCTTCGGGGGTTGGTTTGTTTTTAATTCGAATGGTGTGGGCGCTTCTTCCTGAAAATCGTATCACCATTTCATCTACAGAGACATTTGAGCTTGGTATATAAAGTTGTTTCGAGATGTCCCGGATGTGTGAAAGCAACGGCTCCAATTTATCGAAGTAATTTTTAATTGTTGCAATAGGAGAAGAAATGTGCAAGTACCTCTTGATTTGTTCGAAACGTTTCAAAGACATTTGTCTTGATATATGATGAATAGGGAGCTTTCCATTTTCGCTCCAGTACTGGTCAAGAGACGGTAACTTAAAAAGTCCTTGGTAGATGACCAAGGCAATCCAAATAATGAGTTCCTTGCGAGTAAGACCCATCCAACGCCTACCAGTTGCACCAGCACCTTTTGACAATGCGTAAAGATTTGTATTTTCAACAATAGTGTCTAATATTGTTGTTGTAAAAAAAAGAAAAAAAAAATCAATCGGCTTAGAGACAGCAACATCAAGATATGTCGGCAGCCGAACGGACGCCCGATGTAGTTGTCTTAGATGAACAAACAGTTCAAAATTGGAAGGAGGTAGTGGTAAGTCTTGCTGTATATTTCTTGCTGGTTTACGTTTCCTTTTGCGGGCTCTTGTTTTTACTTCAATAATTTCATCCTCTTCTTCTTCTTCATTGTCAGATTCTGGATTTTCTAAGAAGTGCTGACGAGGCGTCAAAAGCGGTACATATTCCTCTTCGTCAGAACCTGTTTCGGAAATTTCGTGGGAAAAAGAACCTGAAGAACTTGTAGCCAACGTGGACATGCAGATTTATTATTAATATTTTATTTAATATTTTTTTAGTAATTTTTTTTATTAACTAAAAATATTAAAATATTAATATTAAAAAAGATTATCAAGTTACACGAGACGATCTTTTTGATCTACAAGTGCAAATCACAATCATTATTACACAAATTTCCATACACGTGAGACGGAGTTATGGATGATCGCTCTTTCGTTTTAGCTTAATAAAAGGGGGGTAGCTTAGGAAAATCAGATGCAATTATGCAAAAATAGGGCAAAAAAAATTTTAGCGTTCAAATTTGAACGCTGGACGGTCTAAGGGATAAGAAGTTATAATTTATCATAACTTCGGCCGAAATTATGAAATGAAAAAATAAAATTTATTTAAAAATAAAATTTATAATTCCGGCTGAAATTATAATTAATTATAATTTCTTATAACTTCAGCCGGAATTATGAATTTAATTTTTTATTTATAATTCTGGCCGAAGTTATAATAAATTATAACTTCTTATAACTTCAGTTAGAATTATGAATTTAATTTTTTTATTTTAAAAATAAAATTTATAATTCCAGCCGAATTATAAAAAGTTATAATTTATCATAACTTCAGCCAAAATTATGAAATGAAAATCACCGATAAAAATAAAATTTATAATTCCAGCCAAAGTTATAAGAAATTATAACTTCTTATAACTTCAGCCGAAATTATAAATTTAATTTCAAATTTAAAAATAAAATTCATAATTCCAGCTGAAATTATAAGAAGTTATAATTTATTATAACTTCAGCTAGAATTATGAAATGAAAATCGTCAATTTTAATTGATTTTTTAAAATTTATAATTCTGGCCAAAGTTATAAGAAGTTATAATTAATTATAACTTTAGTTAGAATTATGAAATAAAAATCGCCAATTTTTTAATTTAAATTTAAATAAATAATTTTAAAAATAAAATTTATTAATAAATATAAATTATTAGATTATTAATTATAAAAAAAAAGTCACTTCCCCAAAATAACAGCTCAGGACTACGCTAACTTGAGAAAACTAAATAAATTTAAAAAGTAACAAACTAAAATAACAACCTGAGGAAAACGTGCTATCATCACTATAATATTTTGTGATTTATGTAATTAAATAAAATCAGAGGGAACATTACATTTTGTCTCACGGAACATAACCTATTTTGTCTCACAGGAACATGACTTGTTTTGTCTCACAGGGCAGATTGTACATTTTGTATGTCCCTAGGTTTTTTTACTGTCCCAATGTCCCATGTCCCACTGTCCCTACCCTTATTGAGCTTATAAAGATATATTAAAACTTTATAAATATATGTAAAAATTAATTCTAAATAACTTTAATTAATGACTTAAACTAAGTTTTATAATGGAATTTTTTATAATTTAAAAAATTATTTTTGTCCAAAAATATCCCAAGATGTTCCATGACAATACTGTCACAGGGTATATTTTGTCTCATGAGGTATGACCTATTTTATTTCACAGGAACATGACCTTTAAGAAGTTACATGGTATATTATTTTAAAGTAGTATAAATTTAATAAAAAATAAATAAATTAAAATCTCTCAAAGCAACAGCCCGGAGACTACGCACTAACCTAAGAAAAATAAATAAATTTAAATCTCTTAAAGCAACAACCTGGAGACTACGCGCTAACCTAAAAAAAATAAATGAATTTAAAAAAAAACTTCCCAGAGCAATAGCTTGGGGACTATACGCTAACCTAAGAAAAATAAATAAATTTAAAAAAAAACTTCCCGGAGCAACAGCTTGGGGTATACATGTTCCCAAAATTGATTTTGGATTTTTAAGGTATTTCGACTTTTTGAGACTTATGCAAAATTTATTCTATATATGGAAGTAAAAAAAGTATCTAGTTATATGTATCTTTAATCAAAGAATTTATCTGGGTGGTTAAAAATTTCAGGTTTTAAGTAAAATAATTTCGTCTTCTATGAAAAACTATTTTGACTTTTTTTCCCAAAATAATTTAGCGTACAAGTATAGCCCAAAGACTACGCACTAATAAAACTACATATAATTGTCTATGAGTAAAGACAGGTTTGAGCAAATATAATCACATATATGAGATAGTTTGACCTTGTGCTTTATTAATTGTCATTGCAAAAGATAATTTAATTGAAAATTGTCTTCTTGTTAATTGAAATGGAAGATCTGCATTAGTTGGTGATAATTTTGTTCGAGGTATAAAAATTCTTTTTCCACTGTTGATTTCTGTCAAGATTTCTGCATCAATTACATGAGATTGGCATCCTTTAATTATTAATTTGGTACCATTACATAATCCTTCAGAAAAGCTTAGATTACGTAAAAGAATAATAGGAACTTCTTTTTTAAGTACCAATTTATGGGGTGACATTCCACTTGATATAAGAGTATTTAAAAATTCAATAGGATAAAGACTTTTGTCAACTGATTCTTTATCTTTAACAGAATCTACAGATAAATATTCATATGTTTCTTCTAGAATCAGATCTAATATCTAATTATTAATTTTCTCAACATCTGCATTTTTTGTTGTAAGAATTGTTTTATCTTTAATATAGTTTTTATCTTTATAATTATTTGTAATATCAGTAAAGACCTCTGATATTAATAAATTCAAATTTTTATTATCCAGGACTATACTCTCAGGTAATTTGATAATATCTTCACCAATTTCAGAATATACAATTTCTTTTCCTTTGTCAATTCTTAATAAAAAATCAACAAAATTTTTTTGTTCAATATTATCTTGTTGTTGAACTCTCATATTAATTATTAATGACATGCTTTGAATATTTTTTTAAAGATATAAAGATTTTAAGCATGCATTAACAATTTGTCCTCTTGTCCCTTGAATAACAACTGGTAAGATCTGTCTAAAATCACCTCCCAAAACAACAACTTTGCCTCTAAAAAGTTTTTCATTATTATTCATTAAATCTTTAAATGTCCTGTCAACTGCTTCAAATACTTTTTTATTTAACATTGGTGTTTTATCCCATAGAATAACCTTAGCAATTCTGATTAATGTAGCTAAATTAAATTGTTTTTCAATATTTAAAGTAGTAGTTTCAGTTAATTTTAAAGGAATTTTAAATCTTGAATAAGCAGTTTTACTTCTATTTATTAATAATGCTGCAATTTCTAAAAATGCTACAGCAATTGCAATTGCATTTAAACTACTTGTTGTTAATTCTGATGATCTTACATGAGCCAAGATCATATTATATAAGAATGTTTTTCCAGTTCCTCCAGGTCCATCAACAAAAAATACATTTTGATCAATCTCATTATTAATTGCTTTTAAAATAGTATCAAAAATTAATCTTTGTTCAGGATTTAAATTATCAAGATGTTCTAAGGTTTGTTCAATTTCATCCTGATCATAATTTTGTTCTTCAGCAATTAATATAGTTTGTTGATCTTCCCCAAGTAATGAATAATCAGGTTTTGAAAGTTCTGGAAAATTAGAAAGAGTCATTTTATTTTGAATAAAATATTTTTCAATATCTATCAATGTTTTAGTGATGCTTAAATTTTTGTCATCTTCTTTTTTAATAAAATCTTCAATTAAAGTATCAACATAATTATCCCAAAGAACTTTTATACTTGCAGGTTGACAGTATACTAAAATGGAGACAAAGAGTTNTTAATTTTAAAGGAATTTTAAATCTTGAATAAGCAGTTTTACTTCTATTTATTAATAATGCTGCAATTTCTAAAAATGCTACAGCAATTGCAATTGCATTTAAACTACTTGTTGTTAATTCTGATGATCTTACATGAGCCAAGATCATATTATATAAGAATGTTTTTCCAGTTCCTCCAGGTCCATCAACAAAAAATACATTTTGATCAATCTCATTATTAATTGCTTTTAAAATAGTATCAAAAATTAATCTTTGTTCAGGATTTAAATTATCAAGATGTTCTAAGGTTTGTTCAATTTCATCCTGATCATAATTTTGTTCTTCAGCAATTAATATAGTTTGTTGATCTTCCCCAAGTAATGAATAATCAGGTTTTGAAAGTTCTGGAAAATTAGAAAGAGTCATTTTATTTTGAATAAAATATTTTTCAATATCTATCAATGTTTTAGTGATGCTTAAATTTTTGTCATCTTCTTTTTTAATAAAATCTTCAATTAAAGTATCAACATAATTATCCCAAAGAACTTTTATACTTGCAGGTTGACAGTATACTAAAATGGAGACAAAGAGTTATCTAAGTTGTATTGGCATCTGATATGTGACTGCTTCTTTAAGGCAATCATCACATTCATTATCATCATCAACCAATTCAAATTGATATGCTGCTTCTTTAAAGATATTATAGGTCACCTCATTGATAGTCCTAACAGATTTAAATGATTTGGCACCAGGAATAAAATATAATAAAGTTCTTAAGTAAAATCTTTTCTCATCTTTTGGATTTATAAAATAGAGTCTGGAAATTACTTTCTCACCACCCCTCTTTCTTTGTTGCCAGGTATTATTTTTCCAAATAAAGTGCTTAGGAAAATCCATATATTTCAGATTTTGGATATCTCTGATTTCAATATTATTTGCACATATATCAAAATATCTGGTCAATTTGGTATGTGCACCTTTTGTTAAAATATTTGGCAAGTCTTCAGTATCTTGAAATGTGACTATTTATTTTCCAGGCAAATGTACTGGAAGCCTTTCAACTTTATGTGATCTTTCTTGCAATCCAAAATTAAATAATCTTCAAATTCCTTCTAATGCAGAAATATATCTTGCATTGACAAATTTTTTAATCTCATCTTTTGGATTCACAATTGATATTAATACTCTGTCTTGTCCTTTTATATATATATTTATAAAGATATTTAACTGATCTGATACTTGAACATATCTCTAC
This sequence comes from Diversispora epigaea, assembly GCA_003547095.1. NCBI lineage: Eukaryota > Fungi > Glomeromycota > Glomeromycetes > Diversisporales > Diversisporaceae > Diversispora > Diversispora epigaea. The sequence continues at coordinate 126,089 of PQFF01000435.1, forward strand.
ATTAATATGACAATTATATTTCTAATTTAGATATGGATTATAAGGAACAATCCATCTATTATCAATATCAATTACTATACCTCTTTTCTTAATGATTCTTCCATCATTCTTATACGTGTTACCCAAATCCCAAATAATTTGGGATTTGGGATGTCAAAATGCACAAATTACTAGTATTTGGGATTTTGGCAAAAAATACTAATTATAATTTGGGATTTGGGATTTGGGATTTGGAATTTCGGCATTTGGGATTTCGGCATTTGGATTTCGAATTTGGGCAGCAGGTATAATCATTCTTTCTTCTGTAAATTGGGTATCCAGATTTGTTGGTAGAAGTTGTTGTGGTAAAATCTCTTGGATAATGTTTACTACATTTTCCATCTATTATACATGGGGATAATTGATTAATAATTCCACAGGGTTCATGAATCATACTTCTGCCAACAGTCTCAAATAATTTTAATTGCATATTTTGGTTAGGGATTTCTGCAGATACCATTTTATCATAATCTTCAGGAGTTTGTGGTTTATCTTCAGATGCCAAAATCATCAATATGTGGATATGTGGTAATCTTCTTTTTTGAAATTCAATCACATGTATATGGGTAATAACTTTTCCAAAGATACCTTTTACAAACAAATCATCAGTTATCACTGGTCGAAAATTTATAAAACCTACACCTATCGGGTACCAGATAGGTGTAGTATCTGTGCCTAATATCGTACACATATCGGGTACCTGATAGGTGTAAAAAATGTTTTTTTACACATATCGAGTACCCGATAAGTGTGAAAAATGTTTTCTCACACCTATCGGGTACCCGATATGTGTACGATATTAGGCACAGATACTACACCTATCTGGTACCCGATAGGTGTAGGTTTTATAAATTTTCGACCAGTGTATTGCCTTTAACTTTAATTTAAACACCTTTGCAATTATTAATTGCAAAGGTGTTTAAATTAAAGTTAAAGGCAATACACTGGTCGAAAATTTATAAAACCTACACCTATCGGGTACCAGATAGGTGTAGTATCTGTGCCTAATATCGTACACATATCGGGTACTCGATAGGTGTAAAAAATGTTTTTTTACACATATCGAGTACCCGATAAGTGTGAAAAATGTTTTCTCACACCTATCGGGTACCCGATATGTGTACGATATTAGGCACAGATACTACACCTATCTGGTACCCGATAGGTGTAGGTTTTATAAATTTTCGACCAGTGTATTGCCTTTAACTTTAATTTAAACACCTTTGCAATTAAATTTGATTTATCAGGAGTATATTGATTTGGTAATAATTCATCAACAATTTCAGGCCAATTGGGATTACATGTGACAGTTACAAACAGGTCAGGTTTTCCAAATTCTCTAACAATTAACATTAAATCTTGATATAATTGTTGTAAATATCTTATGAATCCAACAAAAGATGATGATAATATTATCTTTTTACCAATTTCATTAACATTGGCATCTTCATCAGAAACTATATCATTTAATCCTTGATATATTTCTGATTTTAATTGTTTCTGATTTTTGTAATATCATCTTAAGTTATTTGTTTCCCATTTCACATATTGATCCACAATATATTGTTGAAATAATCTGCCTATAAGATATAAAGTACTTTTTGTTCTATTTGAATTCCTAATCATAAATCTATAAACCACAAACTCCCTAATTGTAACTCTTTTTTTCTTGCCTTTTTGTTGACCAACATTTTCATCATCATTGTCATCATCATCATCTTAATCAGAGTTATCCTCATCATCTTCTTGGTCAGAGTTATCCTCATCATTATCTTGATCAGAGATATCCTCATCAAATTTAATTGCAACTTGTTTGGATTTTCCTTTATTTACTGTTCCTTCACCTACTGTTGTACTTGTTCCTTCTTCTACTGTTGTAATTGTACTCATACTGGAACTGAATCTCACAGTAAGTGATTCAAACATTTGACTTGCACCTGTATGACTTTGTTCTTCTTCTTCAATTTCTTGAATATTTGTTCTTAATATTTCACCATGTTAACCATATTCACCAGATGAAAATAATAAAAGATATTGTAATGGATCATATGCACCATGTAATTCTGAGATTTTTATCAGTTTATTATCATGCATGGTAAGCATAATATCTCTTTCTTTTATATCATCAGGTATGTAAGTTATTGCTGCTACTTCATTATTTGTTAGTTGATTATATTGTCTCATATCTTTGCCATGAGTATTATGGATTATTATATAATATTCCTTAGCAAGTTCTTCAGATGATAATTGTCTGGCAGACATAAATGAATCAACAAATGGATTATATTCTTCCAATTTATTTTGAAGTGCAGTTAACATACTATGATCCAATTTTCTTTCCATTATTTCATGTCTTCTGTTAACTTGGTTGATTGAACTTTGAGCATTATAAAAATATATTTGAGCAAATTTGGGTTCCTGCTCAGAATCAGGTATTAGCATCAGGAAATTTTAAAAGACGAAAATTTCCGGAAAATTTTTACTTCGAAAATTTTCCGCAATTTTTCGCAAAAATTTGCGGAAATTTGTGCAATTTTTTCGAAAAGTTTCAAAGTGAAAATTTCCGGAAGATTTTCGTATAAAATTTGCGGAAATTTTCACTTCAAAAATTTTCGAAAAACTTGTGCAAATTTTCGCAAATTTTCGCGAAAATTTGTGAAAATTTTTGGTCAAATAAAAAATGTTTTTTATTTTGTAACACAAAATGATCTTGTTTATTTACTAAATGAATGATCTTGTTTCGAACTCTTTCAAAAAAATAAAATAGTTATTTCTGAAATATTATTTTAATATTTAAAAATAATTTTTAATACCATATTGATATCATAATGATATTTAATAATAATTTTAAAATATCACTATAATATTTTAAATATACATTACGATATTTTTTTTCACCTTTTAATATTAAAAAATATTGATATAATATTTTTATATCACAGTGATATTTCTGTAATATTTATTTATATTATATTAATATCTTATCAATATATAATTTATAATAAATAATATTTTAATAATACCAATATAATATTACACAATATTTTAGTAATACAAATTTTTTTGAATGAATATTATACTTATTAATAATCCCATAAATTTTTATTTTTTCTATAATTGTGTATATAAATAGATATAATTATCTATACTATTGAGGTGATAAGTTCCTTTGATAACTTATACAAGTTCTGGTCCTATGATGCTAAAAGGACTCGAGATAGCTGCAGATATCTCGTCGTGGTTTATCGCAACCTCTCCGTATAATAGCGTGTATAGTTTGGGCAACTTATCGTCCTTTACGTACCGACCTCAAAGGGTATATTTGCGCAGTATATCCGGGTGCTTCTTGGTTCTTCAGCTGGGGTTGAGTAAAAGAAATCATGTATAGTTTGGTCCGCTTAAGGACTCGATTGGAAAATGTAAGACAGTGTAACCCGTGGTATCTGGTCTGTCTCCTGATCTAGCCTAGTCATCGAGCTTAATGACTCGGAGTTATAAGATTCTCCGTAAACAAATTTCCTTTTATTATTATTTTACTGAGATTATTATTTTTTTAAAAATATCTAATTTATATTGCAGAGATGTCACTACAATATATTTATTTAAAAATATGATAATTATATTATAATAATATCATTGCAATATTTTATAAATATCTTTATAACATTATATAATATCTTCAAAATATTATATAACCAAAAAATTTAATATCATTAAATATCTTTATGATATCATCTTGATAATATGTAACATTAAAATGATATTAAGATATTATAACAAAATATACTGTAATATTTATTTTTTAATATTTTAATGATATTAAAAGAATACTAATTAATATTTTTTTTTTATAAAATTATATGTTGCAATGAAATTTTTGTAATATTTATTGCTATTTTATTGATATCCTATTAATATTCTATCAATATTTTTAATATCTTTTTAATATCTTTTTGATATATAATTTATAACAAAAATTAAAAAAATAAAAATAATCAAATTAATTTTAATAATATATAACAACTTTATTTATTCATTAAAATGTAGAATTTTACTTTCCCCTTTACGACCTCTTTCCAATTCTAAAATAAAAAAATAAATATTAATTAATTTTTTTTTAATAAATAATTATTGATAATATTTTATTTACCTTCAGGTGAATGCCTTTGATCTTTATTTTTAGGCACATTGATTGTATAATCTATAGTTTGAAAATCAACGGGTTCACTAAGAAGAATTCTTTTATTTAAATTTTTGTTATCGTGAAGGGATTTAATTAATTTAACATTTTCAATTTCCATATTGCTATAATTATCTTCTTTATGAAAAAAATTTTGATGAACAAAGTAGACGATACTATGTCGTATTCCACTAATTAAAGGAAGGTTACCATGAAGTAAATTATGTGAATCGAATGCGACAACCTGACCAGGTTGAAGTGGTACACGAACATGAAGTTGAGGAAAATAAAGATCTCCTCCTTGAAAATTACCTAATGGTATTAGGCAACATAAACAATTTGATGCATCTGATAAATCCCAATGATAATTACTAACAATATTATAATTAATAGCTATCATTGGAAAAATTCCAAAAGATCTTGGAGCAAAAGGACCCAAGGAAAGATTTTTCAACTTCAAATACATACTATTATAATTGTCTTGTATAAATTTATTGACAAAATTTGACAATGGTACAAGACTGCGAATTAATTCATCTACACATGATTGATGATCTGTATTATGACTGCTGGCAGAATCGGAACTTGTATATGGTAAACCAGTATATAACCTATAAGCTCCATAATGTTCAGTTAAATCTCGCCAGAATGATTTACTTCGATGTTTTTCATCATTAACCATATGATAATAGTATGTATTTACAGCATTAGTGGTATGTAATAAAATATTTGTATCGTCTATATTTTCTAAGTGAATCAAAGTTTGGTTATTTTGATTCACTATGCATCCTGGATTAACAAGACAATGTGCACTCTTTGGATATGTGAAACTTTCCAGTCAAGTTGATCTATATTTGCCTTGTGCTAAATCAATCATATCAGATGATTTAATATGCAACTTATTATCAATCTCAAAAGAACCATCTTCAAGAAAAATATCCCATTTCATTTTTAAAAGATTATAAAATTTTTCAAGATGATCTTTTTGAAAATGATAATTAATTTGCATATTATACCACAATCTGAAATAATCCCACGTTTTAATATTTAAATTGATATTATTTCTAATAATTATATTTGAAATTATTAACTCAAGATAATCTGAAGGAATGTTAGATAACTCAAGNATTTGCGGAAATTTTCACTTCAAAAATTTTCGAAAAACTTGTGCAAATTTTCGCAAATTTTCGCGAAAATTTGTGAAAATTTTTGGTCAAATAAAAAATGTTTTTTATTTTGTAACACAAAATGATCTTGTTTATTTACTAAATGAATGATCTTGTTTCGAACTCTTTCAAAAAAATAAAATAGTTATTTCTGAAATATTATTTTAATATTTAAAAATAATTTTTAATACCATATTGATATCATAATGATATTTAATAATAATTTTAAAATATCACTATAATATTTTAAATATACATTACGATATTTTTTTTCACCTTTTAATATTAAAAAATATTGATATAATATTTTTATATCACAGTGATATTTCTGTAATATTTATTTATATTATATTAATATCTTATCAATATATAATTTATAATAAATAATATTTTAATAATACCAATATAATATTACACAATATTTTAGTAATACAAATTTTTTTGAATGAATATTATACTTATTAATAATCCCATAAATTTTTATTTTTTCTATAATTGTGTATATAAATAGATATAATTATCTATACTATTGAGGTGATAAGTTCCTTTGATAACTTATACAAGTTCTGGTCCTATGATGCTAAAAGGACTCGAGATAGCTGCAGATATCTCGTCGTGGTTTATCGCAACCTCTCCGTATAATAGCGTGTATAGTTTGGGCAACTTATCGTCCTTTACGTACCGACCTCAAAGGGTATATTTGCGCAGTATATCCGGGTGCTTCTTGGTTCTTCAGCTGGGGTTGAGTAAAAGAAACCATGTATAGTTTGGTCCGCTTAAGGACTCGATTGGAAAATGTAAGACAGTGTAACCCGTGGTATCTGGTCTGTCTCCTGATCTAGCCTAGTCATCGAGCTTAATGACTCGGAGTTATAAGATTCTCCGTAAACAAATTTCCTTTTATTATTATTTTACTGAGATTATTATTTTTTTAAAAATATCTAATTTATATTGCAGAGATGTCACTACAATATATTTATTTAAAAATATGATAATTATATTATAATAATATCATTGCAATATTTTATAAATATCTTTATAACATTATATAATATCTTCAAAATATTATATAACCAAAAAATTTAATATCATTAAATATCTTTATGATATCATCTTGATAATATGTAACATTAAAATGATATTAAGATATTATAACAAAATATACTGTAATATTTATTTTTTAATATTTTAATGATATTAAAAGAATACTAATTAATATTTTTTTTTTATAAAATTATATGTTGCAATGAANGCAATTTTTTCGAAAAGTTTCAAAGTGAAAATTTCTGGAAGATTTTCGTATAAAATTTGCGGAAATTTTCACTTCAAAAATTTTCGAAAAACTTGTGCAAATTTTCGCAAATTTTCGCGAAAATTTGTGAAAATTTTTGGTCAAATAAAAAATGTTTTTTATTTTGTAACACAAAATGATCTTGTTTATTTACTAAATGAATGATCTTGTTTCGAACTCTTTCAAAAAAATAAAATAGTTATTTCTGAAATATTATTTTAATATTTAAAAATAATTTTTAATACCATATTGATATCATAATGATATTTAATAATAATTTTAAAATATCACTATAATATTTTAAATATACATTACGATATTTTTTTTCACCTTTTAATATTAAAAAATATTGATATAATATTTTTATATCACAGTGATATTTCTGTAATATTTATTTATATTATATTAATATCTTATCAATATATAATTTATAATAAATAATATTTTAATAATACCAATATAATATTACACAATATTTTAGTAATACAAATTTTTTTGAATGAATATTATACTTATTAATAATCCCATAAATTTTTATTTTTTCTATAATTGTGTATATAAATAGATATAATTATCTATACTATTGAGGTGATAAGTTCCTTTGATAACTTATACAAGTTCTGGTCCTATGATGCTAAAAGGACTCGAGATAGCTGCAGATATCTCGTCGTGGTTTATCGCAACCTCTCCGTATAATAGCGTGTATAGTTTGGGCAACTTATCGTCCTTTACGTACCGACCTCAAAGGGTATATTTGCGCAGTATATCCGGGTGCTTCTTGGTTCTTCAGCTGGGGTTGAGTAAAAGAAATCATGTATAGTTTGGTCCGCTTAAGGACTCGATTGGAAAATGTAAGACAGTGTAACCCGTGGTATCTGGTCTGTCTCCTGATCTAGCCTAGTCATCGAGCTTAATGACTCGGAGTTATAAGATTCTCCGTAAACAAATTTCCTTTTATTATTATTTTACTGAGATTATTATTTTTTTAAAAATATCTAATTTATATTGCAGAGATGTCACTACAATATATTTATTTAAAAATATGATAATTATATTATAATAATATCATTGCAATATTTTATAAATATCTTTATAACATTATATAATATCTTCAAAATATTATATAACCAAAAAATTTAATATCATTAAATATCTTTATGATATCATCTTGATAATATGTAACATTAAAATGATATTAAGATATTATAACAAAATATACTGTAATATTTATTTTTTAATATTTTAATGATATTAAAAGAATACTAATTAATATTTTTTTTTTATAAAATTATATGTTGCAATGAAATTTTTGTAATATTTATTGCTATTTTATTGATATCCTATTAATATTCTATCAATATTTTTAATATCTTTTTAATATCTTTTTGATATATAATTTATAACAAAAATTAAAAAAATAAAAATAATCAAATTAATTTTAATAATATATAACAACTTTATTTATTCATTAAAATGTAGAATTTTACTTTCCCCTTTACGACCTCTTTCCAATTCTAAAATAAAAAAATAAATATTAATTAATTTTTTTTTAATAAATAATTATTGATAATATTTTATTTACCTTCAGGTGAATGCCTTTGATCTTTATTTTTAGGCACATTGATTGTATAATCTATAGTTTGAAAATCAACGGGTTCACTAAGAAGAATTCTTTTATTTAAATTTTTGTTATCGTGAAGGGATTTAATTAATTTAACATTTTCAATTTCCATATTGCTATAATTATCTTCTTTATGAAAAAAATTTTGATGAACAAAGTAGACGATACTATGTCGTATTCCACTAATTAAAGGAAGGTTACCATGAAGTAAATTATGTGAATCGAATGCGACAACCTGACCAGGTTGAAGTGGTACACGAACATGAAGTTGAGGAAAATAAAGATCTCCTCCTTGAAAATTACCTAATGGTATTAGGCAACATAAACAATTTGATGCATCTGATAAATCCCAATGATAATTACTAACAATATTATAATTAATAGCTATCATTGGAAAAATTCCAAAAGATCTTGGAGCAAAAGGACCCAAGGAAAGATTTTTCAACTTCAAATACATACTATTATAATTGTCTTGTATAAATTTATTGACAAAATTTGACAATGGTACAAGACTGCGAATTAATTCATCTACACATGATTGATGATCTGTATTATGACTGCTGGCAGAATCGGAACTTGTATATGGTAAACCAGTATATAACCTATAAGCTCCATAATGTTCAGTTAAATCTCGCCAGAATGATTTACTTCGATGTTTTTCATCATTAACCATATGATAATAGTATGTATTTACAGCATTAGTGGTATGTAATAAAATATTTGTATCGTCTATATTTTCTAAGTGAATCAAAGTTTGGTTATTTTGATTCACTATGCATCCTGGATTAACAAGACAATGTGCACTCTTTGGATATGTGAAACTTTCCAGTCAAGTTGATCTATATTTGCCTTGTGCTAAATCAATCATATCAGATGATTTAATATGCAACTTATTATCAATCTCAAAAGAACCATCTTCAAGAAAAATATCCCATTTCATTTTTAAAAGATTATAAAATTTTTCAAGATGATCTTTTTGAAAATGATAATTAATTTGCATATTATACCACAATCTGAAATAATCCCACGTTTTAATATTTAAATTGATATTATTTCTAATAATTATATTTGAAATTATTAACTCAAGATAATCTGAAGGAATGTTAGATAACTCAAGAGAATAATTTCTAGTACATTCTCTAATTAAAACTCCAGCCAATAAATAATACAAATGTAATTGGTTCTGGGGTCTAGTTAATATCTTATCAGTGGGCTCGAGTGATTGACTTTTCCATAAATATTTTTCATAATAGGATTTCTCTTGTAAAGATGCTTTATTACAAGCACCTTGTATACGATGCTAATAATAAAAATTAAAATTAAAATTAAAATTAATATATTAATATGATAATTCAATTATAGTTTTTAATATAATTTGACACAATTCATATATTTAAATAATAAAATAATTTTAACAGAAGTAATTATTTTATAATTGACATAATTAAAATGATAATTTGTATAATTCAAATAATTAATAAATATGCTTGCTTGAATTTCATTAAATACTAAATTTTGTTGTTGCGGTATTTGTTGTAACTGTTGCTGCCATTCTTGTTGTTGCTGTTCTTGCTGCTGTTCTTGTTGCTTTTGTTGAGTTATTCTTTTACGTCTAATATTTCTTTGCCTAGATGTTAACTTATTGTTGCTGTTGCTGCTGTTCATGTTATTGTTTAAGTTGTTGTTGTTATTCATGTTGTTGTTACTGTTGTTGAGCTATTTCTTTTATGTATAATTTTTCTTTACTTAATAAAGAAAATAAAATAAAAAAAATTATATATCGATATTATTCTTATTTTAATTATTTTAATTTAGCCAATCAAATCATGTTACACTTAAACAAGTGTGATAAAAAATTTATTTAACAAAAATTTATCTAAAATATCTTTTTTAAAAATTTAACATCTGTTTAAATTGACAAAAGAACTGTGGGGCAAGAATAATAAGAAAAATAATAACAAAACTGTGGGGACTATAATAATAATAATAATAATAATAATAATAATAATAATAAAATAATAATAATAAAACCGTGGGAGCAAAAATCGCAGGGCTATAATAATAATAATAATAATAATAATAAACCTGTGGGAGCAAGAATCGCGGGGGCTATAATAATAATAATAATAATAATAATAAAACCGTGGGGCAAGAATCGCGGGGGTTATAATAATAATAATAATAATAATAATAATAAAACCGTGAGAGCAAGAATCGCGAGGGTTATAATAATAATAATAATAATAATAATAAAACCGTGGGAGCAAGAATCGCGAGGGCTATAATAATAATAATAATAATAATAAAACCATCGCGGGGGTTATAATAATAATAATCACTGGCCGGAGAGATAGTTATGCCAAAAGATAAACACGAACCAGTGAGATATCTGGGTATCTGGTTATCCGAATACGGAAATAAAGCATACCAAAAAAAAACTAATCAAAAACACGGTAACCCAGGCGGTGAGAACCATGCTAACCAAGGCGATTACGGACAAACAATGTAAATACATTATAAACCAGATAATTTTACCAAAAGTGGAATATCTATTGACGGACACAGTACTAGGCACAAACGAAGGGGAAAAGTTAAATAGCAAATTAAGAACGCTCTTTAAACATAAATGTGGCCTAAGTAAAACAATGATGGACAGCGTAGTGTATTCGCAGATAGGATACAATGTATTTAACATCCTAGATAGACAGACGCAAATGCATTCGAAAGAATTAATACATAGAATAAATAAACAAGACATAGTAGGCATTACAACAAAAGTTAGACTACAACAGCTACAAAACAGAATGTGGGATCCAGAAGAAATATATGATAAGAAAGTAATAGGCAGCATGGGAAACAAACAGTTAAAAGGCAACTTAACGGCGCAAATACTTAAAATAATGGGAGACAAAGGAATTACTCTTAAAAAAACCAAAATAGAAGAACTACCGCAAGCCCCAGAAGGGGGTTCCTATGATCTTAAAAGTTTTATGGAAAATAGAGAATGGTACAACCGTAATAGGGACAGCCTCAGACGCAAGGGAGTCATGTTCTTAGAACAACTCATGAACGCGAGTCTAACACAGTGTATACCATGGCAACAAGTCAAAGGAAGGCCGAGTAAGGGAGTTCAACCGAAATGGTATAACGAGGTGGTCGATGAATACAATAAAAGGAAAAAAGAGCTTCGCTTCCAGGATGAGATCAACCCTTTCAACACTCTTCGGAAAATAGGCGCAAACGAAATTAAAAGATTCCAAACGATCGTCACGAAAAAAGAATCAGACCTAATCTACGGACTTGTCAGCAGAAATCCAAAAAAAAGAAAAAAGGGGACAAACAACAACGACAATAATAAACCCAATGGAAGAAGAGAGGAAACTCCTTCCTTAGTAATCCAACATTTAATACAAGAAACGATAAAAGGAGAGGTAAGGTCACCTCTAATACCTTGCGAAGGGTGCAAATTAAAAGACACGACACCACTCAGGGACTCGAGAATATTACTAAAAAACGAAGCAAAAAAATGTTTGATCAGAACGGATATCAATCAAATAAGAAGCATTCCAGCCAGGCAACGAATAGTATCGACCACGCATAAAGAAGATAAAAGAATAAAAAGGAGGCTTCTGATATCTCCAAAATCAATTCGGATATACTTTAAAAGCACAACAAATACAGGAAGCATAGATCAGCAAGAGGACACATCAGTCTATGGAACACATAAAAACCTCTTGGTACAAGAGGGGAGTACGGAAAAAAAGATCAACGACCTGAAAGCAGAATTGTCACAATATGCACAAATAGTTTTCTATACAGACGGATCCCTGCTTAAAAATCAGGAACAGGGAAATCAGAAAGAGAAAAGAGGAGAAGACAGGATGGGTATTGGCTTAGCAATAAGTCCGGAAGGATACGACGAAAGAATATTGGATTTCAGTGCACGGATCACGGGTCTAGCGTCCTCATCAAGAGCGGAACTTTGGGCAATCTTAATGGCCCTGGAAATAGCACCATCCAATACAAAAATAAAAATTTACACGGACAGTGCATCGGCGATAGCAGCGATAAAAAGGTTCATGGTAGATAATAAAAGGAAGAAAGCCAAAAACTTAAAAAACCCGAACGTTTTACAAGCCATCTCGGATAAGTGCAATGGAAAACGAATCATTTTCGAATTAAATAAAGTAGAAGCTCATACAGGGGTATTTTTGAATGAAAAAGCAGACTCTTTGGCAAAGGAGGGTGCAAATAGTAACTCCTGGATAAAAATAAACCCGGAATTTTTACAGAGGAGAGTAAACTTTGAATGGGAAAATCAAAGTATCGATACTGACATTAAAGAATTTTCCAAAAGGGAACAAAAAATAAATTGGTACGTAAACTGGAGAACACAGTATAAAGTGATCAAATGGTGTAACCAAAATATAGCGAAAGAAACAAATTGGAAGCTGACACAACATTACATACACGGGACAAAGATTTCGTCAAAAATTACAGACAAGGAGGATAATAGTAACAGAACTTTCAATATTAAAGTATTGAATGATGAATTACCGGTACTCAAAAATCTTCACCTAAGGAAACCAGATGTTTACAGCTCAGACCAATGTATAATATGCAAAAAAGAGAAAGAAGATTCGCTTCACCCTTTTGTATGTCAGGGATACGATAATATAATCAGAAACAAATTAATACAGCAGTTGGCAATAATAGGAATAAACCAGGGTAGCAAGAAGAAGAAAACAGAACTGGTGGCGGCACTACAGAAAGAAAGCTTCATGAAGATAGATGTGGGAAGAAAATTACGAGGCATTGTGGAGTCGGATCATTTTAGTTTAATAGATATGATAAGAGGTTTGGTCTATAAACACATGCAAAACAAAATCAAAACAATTATAATCGCGGATACAAACAAAGTTAAAGAAATTCAAAAACAGATATTAAGTTTCCTCAGACTGATAATGAAAAAACAATGGGAAGAAAGATGTAAACTTTTTCTGAAATGGGAAAAAGAAAATGAAATAAGTGGGTCAAACAAAAGGAAATATAAAACGGGAAAAAAGAGTAAGGTAACAAATTTTCATTACAAATATATTAAGGAAATATTACTCATGAGGGCCAAATCTATTAAAGAGACAATTATTAGTGAATCTTATAGGGTAGCAACACCCTTTATAAATAAATTTTTTTGTATAGACAACAGTGGGATTGTGACCTACTGATTCTGGAATTACGTTTCAGGAGTGGTTGGTCAGGTGGTTTATNCCTTTTGTATGTCAGGGATACGATAATATAATCAGAAACAAATTAATACAGCAGTTGGCAATAATAGGAATAAACCAGGGTAGCAAGAAGAAGAAAACAGAACTGGTGGCGGCACTACAGAAAGAAAGCTTCATGAAGATAGATGTGGGAAGAAAATTACGAGGCATTGTGGAGTCGGATCATTTTAGTTTAATAGATATGATAAGAGGTTTGGTCTATAAACACATGCAAAACAAAATCAAAACAATTATAATCGCGGATACAAACAAAGTTAAAGAAATTCAAAAACAGATATTAAGTTTCCTCAGACTGATAATGAAAAAACAATGGGAAGAAAGATGTAAACTTTTTCTGAAATGGGAAAAAGAAAATGAAATAAGTGGGTCAAACAAAAGGAAATATAAAACGGGAAAAAAGAGTAAGGTAACAAATTTTCATTACAAATATATTAAGGAAATATTACTCATGAGGGCCAAATCTATTAAAGAGACAATTATTAGTGAATCTTATAGGGTAGCAACACCCTTTATAAATAAATTTTTTTGTATAGACAACAGTGGGATTGTGACCTACTGATTCTGGAATTACGTTTCAGGAGTGGTTGGTCAGGTGGTTTATAAACTAATTTCCTATGGAAATTAAACCTTATATAGTCAATTTTTATTCTTTCATATGTATCTTAGTTCGTCTTTGCTACTAGTATTGAAAATGAATAAAAAGGAGACTTCACTCGTCACAAAAAAA
>PQFF01000435.1:154352-177256 GCA_003547095.1 Diversispora epigaea
AAAAGTTTCGAAAACTTTGTGAAAAGTTGCGAAAAAGTTTCGAAAACTTTGTGAAAAGTTGCGAAAAAGTTTCGAAAACTTTGTGAAAAGTTGCGAAAAAGTTTTGAAAACTTTGTGAAAAGTTGCGAAAAGTTTCGAAAACTTTGTGAAAAGTTGCGAAAAGTTTTGAAAACTTTGTGAAAAGTTGCGAAAATTTTCGAAAACTGTGTGAAAAGTTGCGAAAATTTTCGAAAACTGTGTGAAAAGTTGCGAAAATTTTTTGCGGAAATTTCCGAAGGTGTCGGAAATTTGCGGAAATTTTCGAAATGAAAATTTGCGTAAATTTTTGCCTATTAAAATTTCCTGATGAGTAAACCAATTTTATGATATAATTCACCCTGAATTCTAAAAGTATAAACTTCTTCCCCGGCATTTGCAAGATCTTTATCTAATTGAGTCCTTATTGATATAAATGCAAATATTTGATTGTAAGCAATTTTTCTATAATTGGTGGTGGTAAATTAAGTTGAGCCAATTGTATTTGTCCATTTAAGCAGCAAAATTCTTTTGTTTCTCCTTCCCATTTTAATGCATAACAATGTTCACAAATGATTTCCATTCTTTCTAATCTATGTTTTCCATTTTCTATATCTTCTCCTTCTACTATCTCTTCTATATAATTGTTTAAATTACATTGTCCTACATCAGGAAACTTTTCAAGGCGTAAATTTACAGAAAATTGACGGGACCTACAGAAATTTACGCCTAAAAAAATCAATTTTTTTGACTTTGATCACTATTTATAAGACAGGGAGCGATTTTTTACTAAGATATTTCTATGACAGATCGAAAGATCTGGTTCTTAGCTACAAGATGATATATGTTTCATTTCTGTAACATTAATATTCGCGAAGATATTCACGTTTAAAGTTTTACATTTGTGAAAAAATTTCCGTAATTCTGCCGGAAATTCACGTGACGTCATAGAAATTTCCGGCAGAATTACGAAAATTTTCGGAAAATTTACGCGGAAATTTTTTCACAAATGTGAAACTTTAAACTTGAATATCTTCGCGAATATTGATGTTACAGAAATGAAACACATATCATCTTGTAGCTAAGAACCAGATCGAAAGATCTGGCATAGGAATATCTTAGTAAAAAATCGCTTCCCGTCTTATAAATAGTGATTAAAGTCAAAAAAATTGATTTTTTTAGGTGTAAATTTCTGTAGCTCCCGTAAATTTTCTGTAAATTTACGCCCCGAAAAGTTTCTTAATGTATTTTATAAAATTGTTCAAATTGTTTTTGTTTTATCTTCTCATATCTTTTTTTTTGTTGTTCATTATCTTTCTTCTTTTTTTCATCACTTCTGAATGCTCTATGTTGTTGAACCCTTAGCCTAATACCTTCTTTTGTTTTTGACCTTGTTTTAGCTGATAGAGGTGTATTTTCAATTATTTGGGATCTGGTTCTTGAAGCAGGTCCTGATTATACATGTTCCCAAAATTGATTTTGGATTTTTGAGGTATTTCGACTTTTTGAGATTTATGCAGAATCTATTCTATATATGGAAGTAAAAAAAGTACCCAGTTATGTGTATCTTCAATCAAAGAATAAATCTGGGTGGTTAAAAAATTTCGGGTTTTAAGTAAAATAATTTCGTCTTCTATGAAAAACTATTTCGACTTTTTTCCCCAAAATACCAATTTCGGGGCCCCAAAATAATTTTGCGTGCAAGTATAATTGGAGGTAACATATTGCTGAAATTTTCAAAAATTGCTGTTTTTACTCGCGCACACAAGGTGCCTCTAAGAGAACGGCGCCTTTTTGATAACTATAAATTTTTAAAAAAATTAATTACNTGTGAAAAGTTGCGAAAATTTTCGAAAACTGTGTGAAAAGTTGCGAAAATTTTTTGCGGAAATTTCCGAAGGTGTCGGAAATTTGCGGAAATTTTCGAAATGAAAATTTGCGTAAATTTTTGCCTATTAAAATTTCCTGATGAGTAAACCAATTTTATGATATAATTCACCCTGAATTCTAAAAGTATAAACTTCTTCCCCGGCATTTGCAAGATCTTTATCTAATTGAGTCCTTATTGATATAAATGCAAATATTTGATTGTAAGCAATTTTTCTATAATTGGTGGTGGTAAATTAAGTTGAGCCAATTGTATTTGTCCATTTAAGCAGCAAAATTCTTTTGTTTCTCCTTCCCATTTTAATGCATAACAATGTTCACAAATGATTTCCATTCTTTCTAATCTATGTTTTCCATTTTCTATATCTTCTCCTTCTACTATCTCTTCTATATAATTGTTTAAATTACATTGTCCTACATCAGGAAACTTTTCAAGGCGTAAATTTACAGAAAATTGACGGGACCTACAGAAATTTACGCCTAAAAAAATCAATTTTTTTGACTTTGATCACTATTTATAAGACAGGGAGCGATTTTTTACTAAGATATTTCTATGACAGATCGAAAGATCTGGTTCTTAGCTACAAGATGATATATGTTTCATTTCTGTAACATTAATATTCGCGAAGATATTCACGTTTAAAGTTTTACATTTGTGAAAAAATTTCCGTAATTCTGCCGGAAATTCACGTGACGTCATAGAAATTTCCGGCAGAATTACGAAAATTTTCGGAAAATTTACGCGGAAATTTTTTCACAAATGTGAAACTTTAAACTTGAATATCTTCGCGAATATTGATGTTACAGAAATGAAACACATATCATCTTGTAGCTAAGAACCAGATCGAAAGATCTGGCATAGGAATATCTTAGTAAAAAATCGCTTCCCGTCTTATAAATAGTGATTAAAGTCAAAAAAATTGATTTTTTTAGGTGTAAATTTCTGTAGCTCCCGTAAATTTTCTGTAAATTTACGCCCCGAAAAGTTTCTTAATGTATTTTATAAAATTGTTCAAATTGTTTTTGTTTTATCTTCTCATATCTTTTTTTTTGTTGTTCATTATCTTTCTTCTTTTTTTCATCACTTCTGAATGCTCTATGTTGTTGAACCCTTAGCCTAATACCTTCTTTTGTTTTTGACCTTGTTTTAGCTGATAGAGGTGTATTTTCAATTATTTGGGATCTGGTTCTTGAAGCAGGTCCTGATTATACATGTTCCCAAAATTGATTTTGGATTTTTGAGGTATTTCGACTTTTTGAAATTTATGCAGAATCTATTCTATATATGAAAGTAAAAAAAGTACCCAATTATGTGTATCTTCAATAAAGAATAAATCTGGGTGATCAAAAAATTTCAGGTTTTAAATAAAATAATTTTGTCTTCTATGAAAAACTATTTCGACTTTTTTCCCCAAAATTGCAATTTCAGGGCCCCAAAATAATTTTGCATGCAAGTATAGTCCTGATTGAAAAGATTCTGCTTGAGAAGATCCTGCTTGAGACATCAGGAAACTTTTCGGGGCGTAAATTTACAGAAAATTTACGGGACCTACAGAAATTTACGCCTAAAAAAATCAATTTTTTTGACTTTGATCACTATTTATAAGACAGGGAGCGATTTTTTACTAAGATATTTCTATAACAAATCGAAAAATCTAGTTCTTAGCTACAAGATGATATGTATTTCATTTTTGTAACATCAATATTCGCGAAGATATTCACGTTTAAAGTTTCACATTTGTGAAAAAATTTCCACGTAAATTTTCCGAAAATTTTCATAATTCTGCTGGAAATTTCTATGACGTCATGTAAATTTCCGGCAGAATTACGGAAATTTTCGAAAAATTTACACGGAAATTTTTTCACAAATGTGAAACTTTAAACGTGAATATCTTTGCGAATATTAATGTTACAGAAATGAAACACATATCATCTTGTAGCTAAGAACCAGATCTTTCGATCTATCATAGAAATATCTTAGTAAAAAATCGCTCTCTGTCTTATAAATAGTGATCAAAGTCAAAAAAATTGATTTTTTTAGGCGTAAATTTCTGTAGGTCCCGTAAATTTTCTGTAAATTTACGCCCCGAAAAGTTTCCTGATAGAAGATGATTGTTTTTTTTCTAATTTTTTATAATATCTGAATTTAGCTGATCTAATCCTTCCTAATCTTTATTTTCTTTCTGCTTCAGTTTCATTTCCTATAGGTAGATAAGTATCTAATATATGTTGAGGAGTTAGTTTGTCTTCTGTTGTAATTTTTTTCTTTGATACTTTTGTCATTTTTTTTTCCTTTAATTTATTTTAAATTATTTTAATTTTATTTTAATTTATTTTAATTTATTTTAATTTTGTTTTAATTTATTTTAATTTATTTTAATTTTATTTTAATTAATTAAAAATTGAAAAAAGAATTAATAAAAAAAATTTGTAAATTTTAAAATTTAAAATTTTTTTTCTTGTTAAACAATTGCAAATTTAATTAATTAATTTAATATACTAAAATAGAATTACATTTTATTATCCAAAATTAGAAATGATTATTTTTTCTAACCCAATTTAATTCATATTAATAATCATATATCAATAATATGTTGTACAATTAATAAACTTATTTATAGATTTATAAATAATTTATATTTATTAATAAATTCTATTTTTAAAATTATTTATTTAAATTTAAATTTAAAAAATTAATTATAGAATTTAAAAAATCAGTGATTTTCATTTCATAATTCTGGCCAAAGTTATAATTAATTATAACTTCTTATAACTTCTTATAACTTCAGCCAGAATTATGATATAAAAAATTATTTAAAAAATTAATTAAAATCGACGATTTTCATTTCATAATTCCGGCCAAAGTTATAATTAATTATAACTTCTTATAACTTCAGCTGGAATTATGAATTTTATTTTTAAATTCAAAATTAAATTCATAATTCTGGCTGAAGTTATAAGAAGTTATAATTTATCATAACTTCAGCCGGAATTATAAATTTTTTTTTTAAATTCGAAATTAAATTCATAATTCTGGCTGAAGTTATAAGAAGTTATAATTTATTATAACTTCAGTCGAAATTATAAATTTTTTTTTAAAATTTAAATTTAAAAAATTAAATTTAAATTAAATAAAATCAACAATTTTATTTCATAATTTCGGCCAAAGTTATAAGAAATTATAAGAAGTTATAATTAATTATAACTTCGGCTGGAATTATGAAATTATGACATGGACGATCATTAAAATTCGAAATTCTGATGATTGTCCATATGACTTTTTTAAATGTCATGCCACCTGTGAGGAATAACGTGACATTTTTTGCCCAATCACATTAAATTCACGTGCGAAAACGTGACAAAATCGTAACTTCAAGCCAATAAAGTCACGTAAAATCATGTCACGGAGGCGTGTGACTAAACGTAATACCCCTATAATATACGTGTTGCCTAAATCCCAAATAATTTGGGATTTGGGACGCCAAAATGCACAAATTACTAGTATTTGGGATTTGGGATTTGAGATTTCGGCAAAAAATACTAATTATAATTTGGGATTTGGGATTTGGGATTTGAGATTTCGGCAAAAAATACTAATTATAATTTGGGATTTGGGACGCCAAAATGCACAAATTACTAGTATTTGGGATTTGGGATTTGAGATTTCGGCAAAAAATACTAATTATAATTTGGGATTTGGGATTTGGGATTTGGGATTTCGGCATTTGAGATTTCGGCATTTGGATTTTGAATTTGGGTGGCAGGTATACCCTATAAAATTATTTAGTTACATAAATCAGCAAATATTATAGTGTCGATTAACTTTAGTGAGACTATAACAATCTTAAAATCCTCTTTACGGTGGTTGATTAGACAATTGGAGTTTAAAGTAATCTAGAGTTTATAATTAGTTTTTATTCTTTATATATTTATAGTTTAAGTTATTAAATGTTGTAATATATATTATAAATATTTAAATAAAAATAAGATTTCACTGATTATTTAAAATAAAATAAAAAAATATAATTATTATATAATTAAATCACCAGACTAATTTCAATTATAGGATCAACAACAGTGCTAATCACTTTTTAAAAATTAATTTTTAGTTTGTTTAAGATATTCCATATAATAACTTGTACTAATTTTTTATATATATTATTACTTCATCCTGAAACCTATTATATTAAATTTTTATCAAAATCAAATAATTATTAAAGTATTTTTACTTTACAAAACTTTTTAATAAATAAAAAATTACCAAATTTTGTAAAGATTACAACATATAAAAATTTTATTTTATTATAGTTTGTAACTATATATATTCTCAAAATTGATTTTAGATTTTTGAGATATTTCATCTTTTTAAAATTTATGCAGAATTTATTCTATATATGGAAGTAAAAAAATACTTAGTTATATGTATCTTTAATTAAGGAATTTATAGGTAGTCAAAAAATTTCAGGTTTTAAGTAAAATAATTTTATCTTTTATGAAAAACTATTTTGACTTTTTTTTCCAAAATTGTAATTTCGAAACCTCAAAATAATTTAGCGTGCAAGTTATACATGTCATCAAAACTATTGAATTAAATCAGACGCAATTAAAATTGAGAAAAATTGAAGTTAAGTTAAGACAAATTTTGATTTTTACTAGTAGCTGATGTAATTAGTTGAGTCAGATGCAATTAAAAATTAAAATTTTAAGAGTTGAGTCAAGATCAAATTAGTTTTGATGACATGTATAATGTAAATATATTTCATTAAGAAATTTTTTATAACGAAAATCTTTGAAGTTTAACATTAACTGTTAATTATCACTACATTATCTTTTAGAAGTTTTTGATAACCTTTGAAGGTTATTAATTTTGATATTTTTATATAGTGAAATCTTATAAATATTATCATTTTTGTAGTTATTTTGTATTGAAGGTTCTTGATGACCTCTGCTTATATTGGATATTCATAATATATCGTTTTGTTAAATTTCGATAGTCATCACCTATATTTAATTTTTGTAAATTTCAGCACATTTATTTTTGTTATATTTCGCATATGTTTATAATGCAACAATTTTAATTGATATTATATTGTTAATAATATTCTTCAAAGTTTATCACGGCAATTTTAATCAATATTACGCCATTAGCAATATCTTTCAAAATTTATCACATTAATTTTAATTGACATTACACCGTTAGTAATATCCTTCGAAGTTTATCACATCAATTTTAATTGACATTGTATTGTTAACGATATTGTAGTAATTTTTAATCGACATTTTACATTATTATTATGATTTTATGAAATTTTTAATCTCATATGAATATTATAAATATACCATAAATATTCACAATAAAATTTTCAAATAAGTATTATTATGTAATTTCTGTTTCTAATATTTTTAATGTTTTTGATAAATCGTATAATATTCTTAGCATATATTGACATGTTGTGAAATTATCGAAATAAATATAATGTTATTATTTTATGTTTGTACTGCATTATAAGTTTACGAAAATAAGTGAAAAGTTATTAATTATAGAATTTATATATTATCTCTTAAATCTTCAATTTTTATATAATACTATGTTTTAATAGTCAAATTTGTTCGTTAAATGGTTTAAGAGATAAATAAACAGAGATTCTTTAAGAATTTTATCTTTACTTTACTGTTTTAACTGACCTTTATACATTCTTTTTTTAAATACTTTGTGAGACGAAAAATTGCAAATATCATTTTAAAGTAAATGGAAAACAAAATGTGTATCAGTGACTAATTTTAAAAAGGTTGAATCTTTATTAAAATTCATATTTTTATTTATTAATATAGGAGGATTTACTATTTCATAATAAAGATTTGTATCTAGAAGGTATTTATTAATCATTTGATTCTTTTTGAATATTTATAATATATTAGAATATTAATTTTTTGATAATACTTAAATGTAATTGTAGCCTTTCGAAATAATAATACAATTAAAGCTGGTGTCCTTAATTATTTTTACAAGTTCTTAATATTACGGATTTTTTAAATGAATTACGATACAAATCCATAATTCCGTAACTAATTACAGACTTTTATGTAACAATAAAGTATATATTTGGAATTTCCATGTTTCTAGCTTCAAAATGATACTTTTTTTATTCAAATCGAATAATTTTTGACCGAAATATTTTAAAATAAAGTTTACTAATTAAAAATTAATTTTAAAAATAATTACTAATAGTTTTTACATATAAAACTTTTAATTTTAATAATTAAATATTAAAAGTATTAATAATTAAACTTAAAGTTAAGAATAATTTGTATTTTATATAGAAGTTTCAAATTCTGTACATTAAAATTAAAATAATTATAGATATTTAAACTTAAATGTTTAAAAATTTAATAATAAAATTTTAAAATTAAATAATTATAAGTATTATTTTTACTTACGGAATAATTACAGACTTACAGAACAATTACGGACTTACAGATAATTACGAATTACAGAATTACAAATTTTTTTTCATTGAAATCCTTAATAATTACGATACAGGCAATAATATCATAATTCTTAATTCACAATTATGGGTACCACCTTTAAATATAATTAATCAGATTTTGTAAAATGGGTTGTTTTGAAAATAATGAAAATATTATATAGATTATTATAAATACAATATTTTTTTTTAANGATACAAATCTGTAATTCTGTAACTAATTACGGACTTTTGTGTAACAATAAAGTATATATTTGGAATCTCCATGTTTCTGGCTTTAAAATGATACTTTTTTTATTCAAATCGAATAATTTTTGACCGAAATATTTTAAAATAAAGTTTACTAATTAAAAATTAATTTTAAAAATAATTACTAATAGTTTTTACATATAAAACTTTTAATTTTAATAATTAAATATTAAAAGTATTAATAATTAAACTTAAAGTTAAGAATAATTTGTATTTTATATAGAAGTTTCAAATTCTGTACATTAAAATTAAAATAATTATAGATATTTAAACTTAAATGTTTAAAAATTTAATAATAAAATTTTAAAATTAAATAATTATAAGTATTATTTTTACTTACGGAATAATTACAGACTTACAGAACAATTACGGACTTACAGATAATTACGAATTACAGAATTACAAATTTTTTTTCATTGAAATCCTTAATAATTACGATACAGGCAATAATATCATAATTCTTAATTCACAATTATGGGTACCACCTTTAAATATAATTAATCAGATTTTGTAAAATGGGTTGTTTTGAAAATAATGAAAATATTATATAGATTATTATAAATACAATATTTTTTTTTAATAAAATCTTAAAATGTCCACTTCTGGTTATAAAAATTTCAAGAGAAAAGAAACTATTAAAAATTCAAATAGAAAAAGAATTCAAACTCGAGATGTAGATCAAATTAATTGTGAAACTTCAGATATAATCAAAGGTAATAATAATAATCTGTTCCTTTTTTTAAAAATAATTTCTAATATTTATTTATAGAAACATAAAAATGCAAGAAAAAACGTAACATGAAGAAATACTAGAAGGAAACATGAAAAATTTAACAATTGATAAATTAATTATGCAAAATGCTAAATTAATAAAAATATGTAATACCTTAAATAATAAAATTGATAATTTAAAAAAAATAATTGTTGAATTTATAGAAAATAAAAAAAAAGAAATTTCGTCAGCATTTGTTATGGTAATTCTGATTGCAAAACCTTTTGTTTAATAATAAATTATAAAGAATTACTTATAATTTGTTTTATTATTAGAAATTAATAAAAGAAATAGCAGATGAAACCTTTAATAAAATCACCTATTCAACATAAGACAATTTTAAAAAAATCTTAGAATCTGTCGCAAAAAAAAATTATAGAAAAATATTTAATACCTTATTAGTAATTATATTAATTTGAAGGTTTTCGAAATTATATCATAACGTTAGATTTCAAAGATCTTTGATTGTGTCGCAAACCTCCGAAATCAAAATTTACAATTAAATTTCAATACGTATATTGCGAAATCGAAAACCTTTGAAGTTTAATATTATGTTTTTTGATATTTGTGTAAACTTTCGAAACTTAATGATTGGTATTTTGACGTATTTTGTTTTAAGTTTATTGCTTTCGGATTACTTCGAATTTAATTGTTTTCATTATACTTCGATATAATTGTAGAAATTTTATTTTATAATATTTTATTACTTTCTGAATTTTTATATAATTTATTATTGATTTTATTATTAAAAGATGATAATAAACATTTTATAACATTCATAAAATTTTTCTTTTTTTTTTATTTTTCTATAAAATTTCACAACGTTTTCGTATAATGATGTGAGGTAATCATTTTCTATACATCTAATACGTCTACAACAATTCCTAAATATGATACAGGTTCCTATTTTCTGTAATATTATATTTTCTTGATATTTCTTTTCATCTTGTTCTTTTTTAAAAGATAATAATATTTTAACTTCGTTTTTATTTTTTGTAATCTTACGAAAGATATTTAATTACCTTTTGAGATTTTTTCAAATTTCTTTCACAAAATTTTTCTATTATAGTAACTAAAGTTAATATTATTATTTGCTTTGAATCTTCTCTTATATCAAACTATTAAAGGGTATATTACGTCATATATTTTCATATAATTATTAAATATTGTAACGTTTTGCGATTTGAAGCAAATTAATTTTTCAAATAAATAGTTCAAATACTTACATTGTTGTTATAAATATCTTAACAAAATAGAACTTATGATTTTAAATACTACTACATAAAACCCTAACATAATTATTTAATAAAATAAATTATTATTTCTTGTCTCTTCGAAGATATTCTATTAAATACATATATATTATTAATATTCTTATATGAAATTAAAATTATATAAATCAATAGCATTACAATAAAATTAGTATATTTGATATAACAATAATTATAAAAAGATATAAAATATACCATTTCGAAGTGTTTCATAAGTATATGTTAAAGTTAATGAGGTATTCCTAAAGTAAACAAAGTATGAAATATATTTATTTACTTGTTAAAGTTATAAATAAAGTCAATAAATATTACAAAATGAATTATAGGAAGATATAAAATACATCATTTCGAAGTGTTTCGTAAATGTATGTTGTTGACCGTGGTTTACCTTCCAAATAAAGGACAGAAACAGACAACTATTAGCAGGGATTAATTTGTATAAGATACACAGCACTATACTTAATTTACTAAAGCTGAAGGATTTATACTATTATTAAAGTATAATTGGAAAGGAATTAAGGTATTGCGGAATTAAGGTGAAAGAGGTAGGGGTGAGGTTTTATAAGGGTAAACACTAAGTTTAATAATAATTCACTAAGAATTCAAGCCCAGAACACTAAGCAAGACTAATTTATACCAGATAACGAGATCACACAGCAAGTTATCTAATTATTAAAACAAATACCGAGATCACTAAGCAGAGTATTTAAAAGAATTTCACTAAGAAACTATAAACTAATTATTAAGATCACAAAGCAGAATAATAGTTTATAATAAAGAATAATACTAAGATCACACAGCAAAGTATTAATAAAGGGTATTTTCACAAAGAATTAAATAATAATTTAATAAGAAATGTATTATTTAATAATAAATCACAGAGTATTTTTATTATTTGAGTTATTCAAGTTTTCAGAATTGATTGATTAATTGACTAACTGAAGATTGAGAGAAGAGAAATTCAATCCTTTATATACATAATAGATTACGCTATTGATTACGCTGTACTCTACACTATTCACTACACTGTAGACTACGCTATTGTATACACTGTGCTCTACGCTAATGTGTACGCTATTAATTATGCTATCTATTACACTTTTGATTACGCTGTATTATACGCTATTGATCTACAGTCGTAATACATACTTTGTTGCACTAATTTCTAAGTAATTTATATTAATATTTATAAATATAGAAATAATATANACACAGCAAGTTATCTAATTATTAAAACAAATACCGAGATCACTAAGCAGAGTATTTAAAAGAATTTCACTAAGAAACTATAAACTAATTATTAAGATCACAAAGCAGAATAATAGTTTATAATAAAGAATAATACTAAGATCACACAGCAAAGTATTAATAAAGGGTATTTTCACAAAGAATTAAATAATAATTTAATAAGAAATGTATTATTTAATAATAAATCACAGAGTATTTTTATTATTTGAGTTATTCAAGTTTTCAGAATTGATTGATTAATTGACTAACTGAAGATTGAGAGAAGAGAAATTCAATCCTTTATATACATAATAGATTACGCTATTGATTACGCTGTACTCTACACTATTCACTACACTGTAGACTACGCTATTGTATACACTGTGCTCTACGCTAATGTGTACGCTATTAATTATGCTATCTATTACACTTTTGATTACGCTGTATTATACGCTATTGATCTACAGTCGTAATACATACTTTGTTGCACTAATTTCTAAGTAATTTATATTAATATTTATAAATATAGAAATAATATACTAATAGTTAAATAAATAAATAATAAGTAATAAATAATAAACATCGATTAGATAATAAAAAAAAATAATATAATAAACTACTACAACTAACAATGTTAAAATTAATGAGGTATTCCTAAAAATAAACAGAATATGAAATATATTTATTTACTTGTTAAAATTATAAATAAAGTTAATAAATATTATTAAATATATTTTGAATTATAGTGTATTTAATATAATAATAACAAAATTCAATTCAATATAGGAAGATAAATGTATTTTTTTTCGAAGAGCTTCATAAAGATTATTAAGAGAGTAAAGTAGTTATTTCTGAAAATAAACAAAAAATATTGTATTAAATAAGAAGTCATATGATAAGATAACTGATCTTTTTGTACAAATAAACAAATAAAAAACATTAACTTTTGAAGAAAATTTGAAAACGGAATATAACCTAAAGATAAACTTCGAAAGATATTGTTGACAGTATAATGTCGATTAAAATCGTTGCAATAAACTTCGAAGGATATTGTTAACAGTGCAATTCCAATTAAAATCACTGCGATAAACTTCAAAGAATATTTGTTAACAGTGCAATGTCAATTAAAATTGCTGCAATATATATCGAAGAACAGTGCAAAATTGCTGCGAAAACATTGGTTTATAACTTGTTATGCACAGGTTTATATTTATGATTGCCTTTATAAATGTAAAAATTCGATAAACTTCAGATACTATTAATAATAAAATTAATAATATCAAATAAATCACTATTGCATCTTACACTCGTGCAATAGTATAATTAAGTTTTCAAAATTGTACAATTTTATAGAAAGAGATATAATTCATGCTTTGATACTAATGAATATTTTATAAATAAATATTTGTATTATAATTATATCAATAAAATTTCATATTGTATTAATATTAATATATAATATAACATACTTTTATATTTTATTTTAGTAACGAAGTTTGCTTCAATAATTTTATCATTTCTTTTTTTATTATTTTAATTTGTTTCAGAAAGTATTCATATTTTATTTGTAGATAATACCTTTTCAATATATAGAAATTTAATCAATTAAATAAATTTTTAATAAAATAATACATATCTATAAACAATACATACAATATTTCGAAAAATGAAAGATATACTAATAATAACTTATTTAATGAATTATCCTTAAAATTAAGTGATATGCATATATACATACAATAATACTGCCTTTCTCGTTATATCAAAGATAAAGTTTATTTATAATTACATATCTTAAAATAATTTGCGACATAAATTTAATATTTATATAATTAATCAGGATATAATATTATGATGTGTCAAAAAGAAGAAGAGAAGGGTTGACATCTAATGAAAGATAATACTTGTAATTTATATTTTATTGTGATATGTATCGAATTAATAANAATTAAGTTTTCAAAATTGTACAATTTTATAGAAAGAGATATAATTCATGCTTTGATACTAATGAATATTTTATAAATAAATATTTGTATTATAATTATATCAATAAAATTTCATATTGTATTAATATTAATATATAATATAACATACTTTTATATTTTATTTTAGTAACGAAGTTTGCTTCAATAATTTTATCATTTCTTTTTTTATTATTTTAATTTGTTTCAGAAAGTATTCATATTTTATTTGTAGATAATACCTTTTCAATATATAGAAATTTAATCAATTAAATAAATTTTTAATAAAATAATACATATCTATAAACAATACATACAATATTTCGAAAAATGAAAGATATACTAATAATAACTTATTTAATGAATTATCCTTAAAATTAAGTGATATGCATATATACATACAATAATACTGCCTTTCTCGTTATATCAAAGATAAAGTTTATTTATAATTACATATCTTAAAATAATTTGCGACATAAATTTAATATTTATATAATTAATCAGGATATAATATTATGATGTGTCAAAAAGAAGAAGAGAAGGGTTGACATCTAATGAAAGATAATACTTGTAATTTATATTTTATTGTGATATGTATCGAATTAATAAAAGAAATATGATGATATGAAGTATTCGAAGTTATTATTAAATTCCAAAAAAATAAAATAGAAAAAAATGTATTTAAAGAATTAAAATTCTTCTATCTTTATCATAAAATATTTTTTAAACATTTTTTAAAAATTTTCAAAATGTCTCGAAGAACTTTAATTAGTTTTTATCAAAAAAAAAATCAAAAAGATAATGATAAAATTTCTAGTTTTTTATCTGGATCAAGTTCAGTATCTACTTCAGCAACGGTAGAAGCATCAACTTCAAGATCATCATTTGAAAGAGGAAGAGGAGAAACTGAAATAGAAGCTATATTAATAAGATCAACAGGAAGTGATAATGAACGACAAACTTCTCCATCAGCTCAAGCAAGAAAACGAAGAAGAACTGAAAAAGGAAGAGAATAACATTCTGATAGTAATTTTTCAAAATTTTTCAAAACATTTAATAAAAATATTTTCTAATGTATAATTTATTTTATTAGAAGAAGAAGAATCTCCATTGAAAAGAAAAGGAAAACAAGATCAAATGCTAAACTATTTAAAAAAAATTGATAAAGAAGTTGGAGAACTTCAAAAGGAAATGTCTGACATCCGAAAAAAAATGGAAAGCAATAAATTATAAGATGAGATATATGATCTAACATTTGTTAATGTAAGTGATTTATTTATTTTCTTTACAAGCAAAAAACTATTTACTTATAATATTCTTAATATTTTGAAAAAAAAGAAACTTGTTAATGAAATTGCAAACAAGACAATTTTTGAAGCAATTTATCCAAGCGACGACAAATTTAAAGAAGTTGCTATGAAATACATTATAAATAAATATCCGGAACTTTTCTTAGATTGGAATAACAAACGCTGGACGTTTTATTATGATTTAACTATCCATAAAAAAGTAAGTTTTACTGAATTACATTATAATTTTAAATATCCCAATAATTATTAAAAGATTTTGAATTATTTATAGTTATTGAAAAGGCATTGGTCAAGAAAGAGGACTATATCAACTCAAATTAAAAAATCAATATTTGCAGTATTCAGAAATCTTCTGCGAATAAACATGAAAGCATCTCCGAGTGAAATCAAAACTTGGAAAAAATTAAATGTAGTGAAAGAATGTTATGATAAGCTTCATATGAATATATCGGATGAAACCATAACCTGGTATGGAAAGATCGTTCACGAAACGTGGCAAGACGTGAAAAAATTTCTGATGAACAAATAGTATTTATTGTAGCAGTGTGCGAAAGTTTTTTAAATCCAAATAATGAAATACTAAAAAATGATGGTAAATTTTTAAGTAAAAGAATAAAAAAAAACAAAGTAAGTATCAAAAATATCCAAAAATTTGTTATTTTTAATATACTAATAATATATATAATTTGTATTAATAGAAAAAAAAGAAAAAAGTTAAAAGTTTCGATTTAATGTCTAGTGAAGATTCAGATGAGGAAGAAGAAGAGAAAAGAGAGGAGGAAAAAGGTGAGGAAAGAAGTGAGAAAAGAGGCGAGAAAAGAAGTGAGAAAAGAAGGGAGAAAAGAATAGAGGAAAGAGGAGAAGAAGAAGATGAAGTTTTATATGAAGGAGAAAGCATTTCGCAAATTTAAATTAATTCCAGGAATATTCTGAAATTTTTTTATTAATTATTTTTATGTTTGGAGAAATTTTTTAATTTTTTATTAGTATTATTATAAAAAAATAAAACATTACAGAAGTTTATGAAATTTAAAAAAATAATTTTGCAATATTATGAAATATATTTATTAACAAAATATTCATTATCTTTGTCAAAACGAGGTATAATATGTACAATATTATCTATAGTTTCAATTGGAATTAAATTATATAACTCCACTAATTTTAAAAGAGGACAATTATAGAGATAGGAATTTTTTTGAAATTTGAAGTTGTACCATTGAACTAATGCGAGATTTAACAGAGATTTTTCTTTAATTTCAATTTTTGCCATTAATAAAATTTTACCATAACATAATCCTTCATCGGATTGATAATCAGAAGATTCATTAGAATCCATCAAAATTGCTACATTATTGAACTATGGTTTATCATGAAATTTGTTTTTTGTCTTTATTATTGATTCATTTTCTAAAGTTACCGTACCATATATAATAATATCACATTCCTTAATATCTTTAATTTCTAAAATATTTTCTAAAAAATCGTCGAAACATTCTAAAAATTGATCAAAACCTTTAATCATATTNTTAAATTAATTCCGGGAATATTCCGAAATTTTTTTATTAATTATTTTTATGTTTGGAGAAATTTTTTAATTTTTTATTAGTATTATTATAAAAAATAAAACATTACAGAAGTTTATGAAATTTAAAAAAATAATTTTGCAATATTATGAAATATATTTATTAACAAAATATTCATTATCTTTGTCAAAACGAGGTATAATATGTACAATATTATCTATAGTTTCAATTGGAATTAAATTATATAACTCCACTAATTTTAAAAGAGGACAATTATAGAGATAGGAATTTTTTTGAAATTTGAAGTTGTACCATTGAACTAATGCGAGATTTAACAGAGATTTTTCTTTAATTTCAATTTTTGCCATTAATAAAATTTTACCATAACATAATCCTTCATCGGATTGATAATCAGAAGATTCATTAGAATCCATCAAAATTGCTACATTATTGAACTATGGTTTATCATGAAATTTGTTTTTTGTCTTTATTATTGATTCATTTTCTAAAGTTACCGTACCATATATAATAATATCACATTCCTTAATATCTTTAATTTCTAAAATATTTTCTAAAAAATCGTCGAAACATTCTAAAAATTGATCAAAACCTTTAATCATATTATCGTTAATATTTGGATCATTTATTTTTTCACAAAAATATATATACGCTTCTGTTAATTTTGTTTCAAAAAGTTTTGATGAAAAGTTCAACAGTTTAGTCGGCTTCTTCTTTTTTTGTTTTTTATTAATCACGTTTATTATATCTTGTCTTTTCAATTAAATTTAAAAGTTATAAATTAATTAATAGTTCATTTATATTATTTATAATAAAATAGTTAACTTACTGTTTTCATTATTTGATCTTCCACATTTTTTTTATTGCTCATTCGGTAAGAGATTTTAACAAAATTTTTATGTAAACTTTCGTAAGTTTCTGTTGTGTATCTATTTATTGTACCGAACTAACGAATTGATTTGAAAATATAATAAATCCACAAATGAAATTTTAATAATTTTAAATTGGAACATAAATGTAATTTAAATATTTCAACAAATAGTTTTGTCCATTCAAACGTATCTTTCTGAAAAGGTAAATTATTTAGTATACAATTAGTAAAATCAAAATTTTAATTTTTAATAACATACCTGAAAATTTTCGAGATCGCTTTCTGATCTGCTTATCATGTACATTTTATTCCATTTTGCGTATACTTCTGATAATTTTTTATTTTCAATAAAATCTTCAACATTATTTTTATTTTCTTCATATAAGTTATTTACCACAAATACCATTACTTTCATTAGAATTCTATATTCTTTTGCAGTTATTCTGGAAATTAATTGAAGTCCGTTAGTGAATATTTGAAATTTTTGAAATCATGGAATTTTCGAAAGTCTATCGTCTATTTTACTGACTAATGAACTATCTTGTTTTTGAAGAAGTGCTTGAGTAAATTTTATTTGATAATGAAATAGTTCCAAATCTAAATGGTGCATTCTATCTGGAACTGTTGCTGTATATATATTTATGCTTGGTAAAGATCAAAAATAATTAGGGATATTTTTCAAACTCACATCCTGTCCAGCATCATTATAAAAATATTCTTGCATATTTTCATTATTACGAAAAGTTATATCGGACAAATCGGTATTTGATAATAATATTTTTGAAATTAAACAAAAATGACAAGAAAAATTCGAATTAGTTGATTTGTATATTAAACCAAATGTAGCAGCTTCTGGCCAATCACATATGATTGTTGATATACGGGGAAAGAACCAATATATTTTATTATCAACTTCTAAATCAATACCTTTTTTTGCAAATAAAGGATCTAATAAAAATTTCATAGAATTATGGAAGGTTAAGCATACTAATTTTTTAAAGTCTTTAGATTTTTTTTCAAATTTATCCTTTGTTTTTAAGATAAGAAGGTATCCAAGTAATTGTTTAACATCAAATTTATTACACTTTTTAGTTGAAATATTTCCAATTGATATATAGATAGAATGCAAAGAGGATTTATCTAAGATATCAGTAGTAGTAGCATTAGAATAAAATATTATAGATAAAAGTTTTGAACCATTTGGTAAAGAAGCTTTAGTATTCTTCTATCAATTTCCAGTGTATTGTTTACTGTAAGCTTTTTCACCTTTGTACTATATTACAAAATATTACAATTAATATTATTTTCAATATTTAAAGTTTATATAGATTTAATATACCTTAAAATTTTCGAATCTCAATGTAAAATTTTGTGATATGTCAAAAATAGATAAAATATTTTTAATGCAATTAAAAACAGGATAATAAAATAAATAATAATCTATATTGTTATGAGTAAGAATCTTATGTTTTTTAGATGTTAAAGTGGGAATTTTTATTTTTTCCATTAATTTGTGTCTTTTTTTGACATTTTTCGGAAGAGGAGATAAAGGAAGATTGGAATGTTCATTAAAAAAATGAATCACGGCATTGGTAGTTTCATTAGATAAATTATAATTGATAACAAAAGCCATTAAATCAGCGTATGCATTATTAGGAAATTCGATAGGTTCCGCTTCTTCACAAATATTATTATTGTTCGAAGTATAATTATTAAATGAGTAATTTTCAGCATTACTGTTAGATAATTCCATATTTTCAAAAAAGAGAACACTGGAATGGCTGATATTGCTAGTTAAAGATTCTTCTTCAGTTTCAGCATTATTTGAATCATTATTTTCATTTTCATTTTCATTTGAATTCTTGTGAATACTTTCGAAATTATTCTATAAATATTGAGGTTAGTATAAACTATTTTGAAATTATTTTATTTATTATTTATTTATTTTTTTATACCTCATTATTTAATAAATTTTCACTTTCTAAACTATTAATCATCATTATTTCCAAACTTAATTCTTCTGATGAATTTATACTTTCGAGACATTGTTTTATGTGGTTAGTATACGAAGTTTTAGTTATAAAAATACATTGAGGACAAAAATCACATTTCCAAGACATTTTAATTAATATTTAAATAATTACGACTATTATTATATTTATAATAATTGTATTTCCATATTAAGACGTGTGTACAAAAGATTTACTTTAATAATTTCGAATATATTCGCTATATTATAAAATATTTATATACAAAATTATAAAAAAATTATTGCTATTTTATAAATTTATTCTTTTTCATTTATAAAAGTTTCATCATCTTCGTCATCTTCATTTTTATTTTCAGTTGAATAGTTAATTTCGTGGTGAAGACTTTTATCATTTTTTATTTGTTCCTAAAAATTTTTGAAATTGTTATTTTTTATTAAATTTTTTATGTAACTATATATAAAACTTACCTCAAAAATAAGTAATAATGGTTTTATTATTTTTTCTTTACTAATTATATTTGGCAACTTGAGATTTAGAAAGTTTTCATATGTAACAATAGCGAAAGCTTTCTGATGGATCGGCATATTAGCATTATAGGTTTTTTTTAATACACGATCAATATATGTAATTTCAGAGTTAGGTATTCTTTCAAAAAGATTTCCGTAAATTTTGCAGACCTGTGGAGATGTTTTCTATATTGCGATCACATTATGATTATCGGTACTTTGTATATAGGGCAGTTCTTTTTCTCCAAAAATACTAAAAAGAGTTTTTCGATAAGTGGAGGCAACAGTTCTTTGTAGTTGGCAATGCTTTTTCAATAACTAAAAATTTAATATTATATGCAATTATTTAAAATATTTTGAAAAATAATATTTTAGCAACAAATTCTTCTCAAGTTTTTCTTTTTCGGCTATATCTTTATNACTTTAATAATTTCGAATATATTCGCTATATTATAAAATATTTATATACAAAATTATAAAAAAATTATTGCTATTTTATAAATTTATTCTTTTTCATTTATAAAAGTTTCATCATCTTCGTCATCTTCATTTTTATTTTCAGTTGAATAGTTAATTTCGTGGTGAAGACTTTTATCATTTTTTATTTGTTCCTAAAAATTTTTGAAATTGTTATTTTTTATTAAATTTTTTATGTAACTATATATAAAACTTACCTCAAAAATAAGTAATAATGGTTTTATTATTTTTTCTTTACTAATTATATTTGGCAACTTGAGATTTAGAAAGTTTTCATATGTAACAATAGCGAAAGCTTTCTGATGGATCGGCATATTAGCATTATAGGTTTTTTTTAATACACGATCAATATATGTAATTTCAGAGTTAGGTATTCTTTCAAAAAGATTTCCGTAAATTTTGCAGACCTGTGGAGATGTTTTCTATATTGCGATCACATTATGATTATCGGTACTTTGTATATAGGGCAGTTCTTTTTCTCCAAAAATACTAAAAAGAGTTTTTCGATAAGTGGAGGCAACAGTTCTTTGTAGTTGGCAATGCTTTTTCAATAACTAAAAATTTAATATTATATGCAATTATTTAAAATATTTTGAAAAATAATATTTTAGCAACAAATTCTTCTCAAGTTTTTCTTTTTCGGCTATATCTTTATTAAACTGTTCTCTCCATTCCAAAAATGACACAACTGAAAGTAAAAATAATTACATTTGCCATTATTCGATTGACGTAAAATGTGTTCCATTTTTTTAAAGAATAGGTATTAAATATTTCTCTATAATTTTTTTTTGCGACGGATTTCAAGATTTTTTTAAAATCGTCTTGTGTTAGATAGATGGCTTTATTAAAGGTTTTATTTGCTATTTCCATTATTAATTTCTAATAATAAAACAAATTATAAGTAATCTTTTATAATTTATTATCAAACGAAAGGTTTTGCAACCAGAATTACCGTAACAAATGTATACGTGTTGCCCAAATCCCAAATAATTTGGGATTTGGGATGCCAAAATGCACAAATTACTAGTATTTGGGATTTGGGATTTGGGATTTCGGCAAAAAATACTAATTATAATTTGGGATTTGGGATTTGGGATTTGGGATTTCGGCAAAAAATACTAATTATAATTTGGGATTTGGGATTTGGGATTTGGGATTTCGGCANTATATCTTTATTAAACTGTTCTCTCCATTCCAAAAATGACACAACTGAAAGTAAAAATAATTACATTTGCCATTATTCGATTGACGTAAAATGTGTTCCATTTTTTTAAAGAATAGGTATTAAATATTTCTCTATAATTTTTTTTTGCGACGGATTTCAAGATTTTTTTAAAATCGTCTTGTGTTAGATAGATGGCTTTATTAAAGGTTTTATTTGCTATTTCCATTATTAATTTCTAATAATAAAACAAATTATAAGTAATCTTTTATAATTTATTATCAAACGAAAGGTTTTGCAACCAGAATTACCGTAACAAATGTATACGTGTTGCCCAAATCCCAAATAATTTGGGATTTGGGATGCCAAAATGCACAAATTACTAGTATTTGGGATTTGGGATTTGGGATTTCGGCATTTGGGATTTCGGCATTTGGATTTTGAATTTGGGCGGCAGGTATAAACAAATATTGATGAAATTTTTTCTTTTTTATTTTTTATAAATTCAACAATTATTTTTTCTAAATTATCAATTTTATTATTCAGGGTATTACATGTTTTTATTAATTCAGCATTTTGCATAATTAATTTATCAATCGTTAAACTTCTCGTGCTTTCTTCTAGTATTCCTTTATGTTACGTTTCTTCTTGCGTTTCTTGTGTTCCTATAAATAAATATTAGAAATTATTTTTAAAAAAAGAAACAGATTATTATTATTACCTTTGGTTACATCTGAAGTCTCACGATTAATTTAGTCTACATCTCAGATTCGAATTCTTTTTCTATTTGAATTTTCTGTAGTTTCTTTTCTCTTGGAATTTTTACGACTAGGAGTGGACATTTTAAAATTTTATAAAAAAAAGTGATGAAAAAAATATTGTATTTATAATAATCCATATAATATTTTCATTATTTTCAAGACGACCTATTTCACAAGATATGATTGATTGTATTATTATTTCGAAAGGTTACAATTACATTTAAGCATTACCAAAAAATTAATATTCTAATATATTGTGAATATTCGAAAAGAATCAAATGATTAATAAATACCTCCTACATCAGTAATTTTTATATAACGTTATATAACGTTCTATGGACGGAACGTTCGTATTGCGTTCTAGAACGACACCTACGTACTAGAACGTAACGTTCTAGTACGCTATAAATACGTA
>PQFF01000436.1:0-36175 GCA_003547095.1 Diversispora epigaea
ATCAAATTGCATCTATGGAATATTATGGAATATTCGAGAATATTCTTTACCAAAGTAGGCTAAGATCTTCACCAATCAAAATGTATTATCGTGATTCCATTTATGGAAAAACACCAGACTGTATATTGAGATAGTGTTAGGAATCGCGAATACAAAATTACGATTAATCGACTATCAACTATATAGTCGAGTATAAATGTTAACGGACGATTAATCGCGATTAATCAGCGATTATCAAAATCATGATTAATCACGAATAATCGCGATTAATTGTTATATTTTTTTTAAAAAATATAATGATTAATAAATATTAATAATCACGATTAATCATTATATTTTTTTAAAAAAATAATCGCGATTAATAATATAATATTATAATCATTATATTTTTTAAAAAAATATAATAATTAAAAATTATAATTATAATATTATAATTATATAATATTA
This sequence comes from Diversispora epigaea, assembly GCA_003547095.1. Lineage (NCBI taxonomy): Eukaryota > Fungi > Glomeromycota > Glomeromycetes > Diversisporales > Diversisporaceae > Diversispora > Diversispora epigaea. The sequence goes on from PQFF01000436.1 coordinate 448, forward strand.
TAATTATAATATTCGAAAGAAAATATAATATTATAATTATATAATATTATATTTATAAATATTTTTTTTCGAATAAAAATTATAATATTATATAATTATAATATTATAATTATAATATATATATAATCTAACGATAATCTTTTTTTTTTTTAGATTCCTTTCGGTCAACATGAGCAAGCTGGTAATAATAATTGAACCTCGGGAAAATTGGACCAACGCTGAAAAGGGAAGAAGGCCACAGCATAAAAATAAAGAAGAGGGCGGAGAAGAAGGTGGAAGAGAAGGTGGAGGAGAGGGTGCGAAAAGAGCCGAAATCACTGAAATTGCCGAAATTACGGTCGCGGAAGGTCACAGACGCTCAGGAGAAGGGAGTAAGAGAAGAAGGGGGAGTATAAGAAGAGAAGAAAACTACAGAAGAGAGGAGAGCGAAGAACTTGAGGGGGAAGAGCGGAAAAAGAAGGGGAAAAAATAAAATCGTCGAAATTACAGTCACAAAGGGTCACAGGCGCCACAGACGCTTAAGAGAAGGGAGTACTGAAGTAAGGAGAAGTTTAAGAAGAGAAGAGAGCGAAGAACTTGAGGAAAGAAGAACTGAAAAAGAAGTGGGAAAAAATAAAATCGCCAAAATCACCAAAATTGCCGAAATTATGCTCACAAAGGGTCACGAACGTCACGAACGGCTAAGAGAAATGAGTAAGGGAGTAAAGGGAAGTGTAAGAAGAGAAGAGTACGACAGAAGAGAAAAGAGTGAAGAACTTGAGGAAAGAAGAATAGAAAAAGAAGTGAGTAAAAAAAGAAAAAGAATTATAGAAATAAGTGAAGAAGAGGATGAAGAGGAGGATGAAGAGGAGAATAAAGAAGAAGATAAAGAAGAGGAAAGCGAAAAGAGAATAAATAATAATAAAAAAAGATTAGAAAAAGGAAAAGAAAAGGCAGTAGAACATGAAAAAAATATAGATATGGAAGATACAGAAGGTTAGATTCTAGAAAATAATTCTATTTTGAATGATAATGAAAATGATTTTTTATCTTTTAAAATGAATTTAATTGCCGATCCGCCACTCAACAGGTTAAAATGATTGACAAAACTGGAATGTGGACAGCCGCAAAAGTAAAGTATGTCAATTTCTAACCAAATCGTCCGAAATTTTTATTGAAAAAACCTTGCGATTAGGGTTTTTTATTCAAGTATATAATATAATTTTTATAAAGAAAAAAATTTTATAAAAAGTTCTTAAACATTGCTAATTGACCAAAATTTTAGCAAAATCCCGTCACTATTTTTTATTTAATAAAAGTATTAGCTAGAAGTCTCAAAATTATTATATAAATACTTTCAAACATATATTAATAGATTTTTTAAAAAAAAGTAATTCAAAAGATATGGAATATTTTACAAATTAAGATTAGCAGCTTTAAATTTTATAAAAATCGTTTAAAATTTGCGAAAATTTCTATTTCTGCATTTTCAACGTTAAACAACATAATGATTATAAAGTTTCAAAAATTTTCATTCTAATGCGCCACTCCTTAAATATGTATACTAATACATATAAAGTATTTATTTTTAGATTATTAAGATAGAATTTTGTCGATCATAGTTATACTAGCTAACCCGTTTAGTGGCGGATCGTCAATTAATGAATTTTCTAAGTGAAGAAGAAACACCTATTGCTTCATCAAGTAAAAATATTATCCAAAAAACCACAATGAATAGAATAAAAGGTAATACAAATAAAAAAGGAATTGAATTACATCAGTAAATTTTTTTAAATGTAAGCCTTCGAAGTCCTTCACTCTGATAACCTTCGAATACCTCCAACATAAACGTAATATTTACGAAGGTTATTGGTACCGAAAATCTTTATTTTTATTAATAAAACGTAATACTCCGGAGGTTATTGATATCGATAACCTTCAATAACCTTCACTTTATCATAATAAATATAATATTTGCGAAGGTTATTGATCTGATAACCTTCAATAACCTTTGAAAACGAAATTATTACAATAACCTCCGACATAAAAAATTTCCTGATGTAGATAATTATAAAACCAGTAATGAAAATAATAAAGATGATGAAGGTGATGAAGATGATGAAGGTGATGAAGATGATGAAGGTGATGAAGTTGATGAAGGTGATGGAGGTGATGAAGATGATGAAGGTGATGAAGGGGAAATCGGTAACAATAATATTCTAAGTAATTCCAGTCGTCTTCAAAATCGTAGAAAAAGAAAAGCATCTGTTTTATTAAAAACTTCTAAAGAAAAAAAATAAAAAATCAAAAATCAAAAACAGTGGCAGCATTGAGAACTAGTTTTGTTTGGGATTTTTTCATAACTGATCATGATACAGAAACAAGTGTTGTTTATGCAATCTGTCAAGTAAAAGATTGTACACGCAAATATGCTCATCATGGTTCTACAACTAATTATACAAAACAACTTCATGATGATCATCATATTACTAAAGCTTCACTATCTTCAAAAACTCCAGAAGAAATAAAAAATCTAAAACAATCAAAACAACAATCTATTGTTGAACTTTTATCAAGACCTCTTAATTCAAGAAAACAAAAATTATTAAATCAAGATCTTGTGAAATTTATAGTAGAAACAAGACAACCATTATCTATTGTTGAAAATGATTATTTCAAAAATTATAGTAATGCACTCAATTCACAATTTTCTATTCCTTGCATTAACACAGTTAAAAATTTAATAGATCTTTCATATAATTATATGAAAAGACACTATAATTAATTCTATTGATTATATTCATTTAACCTTTGATCTGTGGTCATCAAAAGCATATGATTCATATTTGGGCATTACTGCTCATTGAATTAACAAAGAATTTGAAATTTGTAATATGGTTTTGAATGTTGGAGAAATACCATATCCACATACTGGTGTTGAAATTTCTCGTCATGTATCAAAAGTTCTTGATGACTGGAATTTGGAAGATAAAATAATAATTATAGTTACAGATAATGGAAGTAATGTTAAATCTGCTATAACAAGATTGGAAAAAGATTGGATCCCATGTGCTGCTTATACATTGCAATTATCAGTTAATAAAGAATTAAAAATAATTGATCCTTTAATAACAAAAGTAAAAAATCTTATTATTTTTTTGGGAAGTGATAAAAGAAGACAACAATTAAGACGTGCACAAGTTATGTGTAATCAAATTCAAGAAAATGAAATAGTTGAAATTATTAAGCCTATAGATATAAGGTGGAATTCATTTTACAATGCTTTAGTTCAACTTTATGAATTAAAAAATTCAATTAAATGGTTAGCTAATAACTTAGAAAATAGTCATTCATCAATTGATGTTCGTGATTTTAATATTATGGATCAACTTTTACCCACTTCAACAGAATAGAAAACTATTCAAGATTTAACAAAATTATTAGTTTCTGCTGAACAAGCAACAAGATTATTAGGAGGAGAAAATTATACAACATTAGCTCTTACTGCTCCAATAATTGATGAAGTTATACATAATTTTAAAAATATAAAATTAAAAAATACTATTATTACAAATATTACAATTTCAAATATTTGTAATACTATTTTGAATGATCTTGAAACAAGATGAAATATCCCAAATAATTATAGAGTAATTGCATCATTTTTAGATCCTAGATTTAAAAATTTAACTTTTTGTTCACAAGTAAGTATATATTTTTTTAATTAAATAATTTATATAATATTTAACTTTTATATAATTTATTATTTAGAATACACGTGATATTATATATAACAAAATTAAAAAAGAAATTGAAAAAATTGTAAATTTGTCATCTGATGAAACTCAAAGTTCATTAGAAGTAGATTCAACATCTTTAATATCATTTTTTTTTTCACATCTTTCTTCAACTTCCAATCAAGAATTTAGAATTAATTCAAATGAATTTGAACAATATTTACAAATGAAAGAGTTATTAATGCATGAAAAAAGTGATCATTTAATTTGGTGGAAAGCAAATTGTAATTCATATCCCAATTTATCAAAATTGGCACAAAAATATTTATCAATTCTTGCAACATCTGTACCATCTGAAAGATTATTTTCAGATGCTGGAATTCATGTAACTTCTCTTAGAAATAGGTTAAATCCACATTTAGTCAATCAAATTCTTTTTATTAAACGAAATAATACATATGTAGAAATGTTTCCTTAATAATTTTTAATTTTTAATATAACTTTTATAATTTCTAATATTAATTTACCAATTTTAAATGTTAATTTTGATTTAATATCAAACCATTTAATATTAATTATATTAATAAATCAATTTAAATATTGAAATTTTATAAACTTTGTTATTTATTAATTAATATTAAAATTAAGTGTTAAATAATAAATAAAATCTTCTTATAATTTTTCATGTTATTTGGAACGATTTCAATAACCTATAATTATATTTTTGCACTCTATAGCTCATTAGATTATATCTGCCGCCCAAATTCAAAATCCAAATGCCGAAATCCCAAATGCCGAAATCCCAAATCCCAAATCCCAAATTATGATTAGTATCTTTTGCCGAAATCCCAAATCCCAAATCCCAAATACTAGTAATTTGTGCATTTTGGCGTCCCAAATCCTAAATTATTTGGGATTTGGGCAACACGTATACATTAGATTCCCCTCATCGAGGCAAACATTTTAGTAATAAATATTTTATTTAAAAAAAACAAACATTTACTTATATTTTTATATTTGTTTAGTAGTGATTTTGATAGTATTAGCATCAGAAAATTTTTAGAGGCAAAAATTTGCACAAATTTTCACTTATTTCTTTCTGTTTTTTTGACTTCGCTCGCGATTATTGAAGCACAGAGCAATTTTCTACTAAGATATTTCTAAGACAGAAAGAATGGTCTTGTTTTTAGCTATAAAATGGTATGTGTTTCATCCTTGTAGCATTGATATTCGCAAAGTTATTCAAGTTTTTAAAAAAATATCTGTGAAAAATCGCCAAATAATTGCCAAATAATTGTCGAATAATCGTGAATAATTGTCGAGCTGAATAATCGCCGAATAATCGCCAAATAATCGTCAAATAATCGCTGAATAATTGTTGAATATCGTCAAATAATCACTGAATAATCGTCGAATAATCGCTGAATAATCACTGAATAATCGTCGAATAATCACTGAATAATCGCCAAATAATCGTTGAATAATCGCCAAATAATCGGCGAATAATCGCGATTATTCGTTGAATAATCGTGACGAATAATCAAGTACAAATATATACACGATTCCTAATACTATATTGAGATAAAAGTGATTTTGCCTTGTCCTGGTAATATTAGAAAAAAATAAGAAAAGTAATATTTCTCCTAAGTCTGAGGGAGACGATTTTAACCTTGAAGTTCTTGTAGTAGAAGAAGGAAGAGATAATTGAAATTAATAAATTGATAATAAAATGTAATTATATGTATACTCCTCTAGCAAAAGTATTTGTAGAATGATAAAATTTGAAAATAATTGCTAAAATTAAAAAGGTAATTGTGAGACAATGAGTGATCTAAAACGTACAAACTTTTTTTTATTAGATTCCCCTAAACTAAGGCTATCATATAATATCTTTTGTAATAAAATTGAATATCTGTACATGGAGATATTACGCTTCAAATAAAATTGACAAAAAATAATAAATTTATTCTTAGATTTATACTTATATCGCATTCGATGGGTATTAAGATAGATATCAACTATCTTATATAAAATTGTAGTCAAAAATAATATCTACAACTTTAATTATTAACGTTTTTCTAGATACCTAATAAAAATTTTGACTTTAATTAGACGTGAATAAAAATGACCGAAATTTAATAATATTTTAAAAAAATAAAAAAAATTCGAAAATAATTGTGACGATTGTTTATACGTGAAAAACTTGATTATTTATTAATGTAACAATAAATGTGTTTTTAAGTTACTTTGAAACCTGAAATATGAAACATCTTTTATAAAAATTTCAGCCTTATATATTGAAAATTGAGAGAATAATTCGCGATTAAACTTTAGAGTATAATTTTGAAACATCTGATATTCAACTATTAATATTAAACTCAATTCTCAGTTTAAAAATCTGAAATTTTTACAATAGATGCTCCACATGTTAAACTTTAACTGTACTTAGTACCATTTTTATTGTTGTGTTAGTGGATAAGGATGTTTTTATATGTGATTCCGATTGATAATTATTTTCAGTTTTTTTTTTGATTTTTTAAAATAATCGACATAGATTTGAAGTATTTGAGAAATCGATAAAATTCGGAAATAATTGACAAAAGTTGTAACATATTAAAGTTAGGTTTTTAATAATAAAATATAAAAAATACTTATAAGTAACCTTAAAGAATAAGACAAAATACATATAATATATAAATTTCATATCAGTAAATTTTTTTAAACATAAGCCTTCGAAGTCCTTCACTCCGATAACCTTCGAATATCTCCAACATAAATGTAATATTTTCGAAGGTTATTGGTACCAAAAACCTTCATTTTTATTAATAAAACGTAATACTCTGGAGGTTATTGATATCGATAACCTTCAATAACCTTCACTTTATCATAATAAACGTAATATTTGTGAAGGTTATTGGTCCGATAACCTTCAATAACCTTTGAAAACGAAATTATTACAATAACCTCCGACATAAAAAATTTCCTGATGAATTTCAAATAAAGGAATAATCGGCATTCAAAGTAAAATTTTTAAAAAATTAATTCTAAAAAATTAATCCATCCTGATTTTTTAAACCACTTTTATAATTATATTTGGGCCTCTAAGTAAACAGATTTAGTACATTCTAAATTATATATATTCAATGTTTTATAATTTTTTATTACATATTAATTAAATAATTTGAAAAAATAAAAAATATTATAAAATTAAATTTTCTNTATAAATTTCATATCAGTAAATTTTTTTAAACATAAGCCTTCGAAGTCCTTCACTCCGATAACCTTCGAATATCTCCAACATAAATGTAATATTTTCGAAGGTTATTGGTACCAAAAACCTTCATTTTTATTAATAAAACGTAATACTCTGGAGGTTATTGATATCGATAACCTTCAATAACCTTCACTTTATCATAATAAACGTAATATTTGTGAAGGTTATTGGTCCGATAACCTTCAATAACCTTTGAAAACGAAATTATTACAATAACCTCCGACATAAAAAATTTCCTGATGAATTTCAAATAAAGGAATAATCGGCATTCAAAGTAAAATTTTTAAAAAATTAATTCTAAAAAATTAATCCATCCTGATTTTTTAAACCACTTTTATAATTATATTTGGGCCTCTAAGTAAACAGATTTAGTACATTCTAAATTATATATATTCAATGTTTTATAATTTTTTATTACATATTAATTAAATAATTTGAAAAAATAAAAAATATTATAAAATTAAATTTTCTCATAGTTTTATTGTAAAATATATATGAAATTTTCTTTAAATATTAGCAAAAGATAATATTAATTCAATAATTTATTGGATTTCCTTTATTTTCAATTACATCTTTAATTCTTTGTGGCATACTATCAATTAATTTAATTAAAAAATTGGTATCCAAATTATCCCATTCTTCTTGTAATATTTTAATTAATTCTGTCTTGTTTTTTGGTTTTTACTCATGTTTTCTTATTTTTCTATCTAATTCAGACCATAAATTTTCAATTGGATTTAAATCAGAACTTTGTGCAGGCCAAATTAGGCTATTAATTGATTTTGATTCTTTCTATTCTTTGACTTTTTTTACGTATAACAGGGGCATTATTATCTTGATAAATATAATCAAAACCAATTTCATTCAAAAAAGATAAAAGATATTGATTAAGTAATTCTATATATTTTGTATTATTAATGCTACCTTCAACTACAACTAAAGGTCCTTTGTTATATTTTGTAAAAAACCTTCAAACCATAATACCATCTAAATGTTTGACAGTAGGCTGTAAACAATCTTTATGATATTTTTCATCTTTTGTACACCACACCTATTTTTGAGAATCATTTTTGAATATTTCAAAACGTGATTCATTACTAAAAATAATTTTTTCCCATTCATCATTCCAGTTTTTTCTTTCTTTACACCAATTTAATCTTTTTTTTGAATTTGATTCTGAAATTAATAGTTTTTTCTTAGCTACTCTTCCATAGTATTCTGACTCATGTAAAACACGCCTTACAGTATCAGTACTAACTGTTATTTCTAAAGAACTATTAAATTTATCAGTTAATTCTATAATTGAATTTGCTCTGTTGTCTTTAACAATTCTTACTAATTGTCTTTTATCAGTTTCAGTTAGTACTGTAGGTCTTTCAGTTTTAGGGGCATTGGAAGTGGTACTATTTACTTTATATTTTTTAATTATATAAGCAATTGTTGATTTTGGATATCCCAGAATTCTAGAAATATCACTATTGCTGTGGTTTCCTTTCCAAAGATCAATAATTTCACCTTTATCAAAATCAGTTAATTCTCTAAGTTTTGGCATTTTTAATTTAAAATTAATTAATAATTAGTGAATATTATAAATTATTAATACAATAATAACAATAAAATAAAATTATTTCACAATCTAGTTTATTTAATTTAATTATTTTTGTGGGTATATATAATTTTATAATTTTGTCAAAGATCAATAATTTAATGCATATTAAAAAAATATAAATTTCTCAATAAATATTTAACCAAAAAATACAAAATTTAAACATATATGTTTAATGACCTTCCAAATCTGTTTACTTTGTAGTCCAAATATAGTTATGAAAGTGGTTCAAAAAATCGGAATGGGTCAATTTTTTAGCATAAATTTCATAAAAATTTTACTTTTATTTAAATGTCGATTATTCTTTCATTTAGAGTTAGATAGATATGAAATTTATATATTATGTGTATTTTGTCTTATTCGTTAAGGTTACTAATAAGCATTTTTTATATTTTATTATTAAAAACCTAACTTTAATATGTTACAACTTTTGTTAATCATTTCCGAATTTTATCAATTTCTCAAATACTTCAAATCCATGTCGATTATTTTAAAAAATCAAAAAAAAAATCTGAAAATAATTACCAATCAGAATCACATATAAAAACATCCTTATTCACCAACACAACAATAAAAATGGTACTAAAGTTTAACATATGGAGCATCTATTGTAAAAAGTTCAGATTTTTAAACTTAGAATTGAGTTTAATATTAATAGTTGAATATCAGATGTTTCAAAATTATACTCTAAAGTTTAATCGCGAATTATTCTCTCAATTTTCAATATATAAGGCTGAAATTTTTATAAAAGATGCTTTATATTTCAGGTTTCAAGGTAACTTAAAAGCACATTTATTGTTGCATTAATAAATAATCAAGTTTTTCACGTATAAACAATCGTCACAATTATTTTCAAATTTTTTTATTTTTTTAAAATATTATTAAATTTTGGTCGTTTTTATTCACGTCTAATTGAAGTCAAAATTTTTATTAGGTATCTAGAAAAACGTCAATAATTAAAGTTGTAGATATCATTTCTGGTTACAATTTTATATAAGATAGTTGGTATCTATCTTTAATACCCATTGAATGCGGTATAGATATAAATCTAAGAATAAATTTATTATTTTTTGTCAATTTTATTTGAAGCTTAATATCTCCATGTACAGATGTTCAATTTTATTACAAAAGATATTATATGATAGCCTTAGTTTAGGGGAATCTAATAAAAAAAAATTTGTACGTATTAGATCACTTATTGTTATACTTGTACGCAAAATTATTTTGGGGTCCCGAAATTGCAATTTTGAGGAAAAAAGTCAAAATAGTTTTTCATAGAAGACAAAATTATTTTACTTAAAACCCAAAATTTTTTGACTACCCAGATTTATTCTTTGATTGAAAATACACATAACTGGATATTTTTTTTACTTCCATATATAGAATAGATTCTGCATAAATCTCAAAAAGTTGAAATATCTCAAAAATCCAAAATCAATTTTGAGAACATGTATACTCATTGTCTCACAATTACCTTTTTAATTTTAGCAATTATTTTCAAATTTTATCATTCCACAAATACTTTTGCTAGGGGAGTGTATATTCAATATTAGGTACAACTTGAGTATATAACAATTTACACTGGTCGAAAATTTATAAAACCTATACCTATCGGCAGTGTTGTCAAGGGACATGGGACTGGGACATGGGACTGGGACATGGGACGTCCGGGACGGGACAGTCTCGGGACATGTCCCATTATTTTATGTCCCGAGGACATTGGGACTATACATGTTCCCAAAATTGATTTTGGATTTTTGAGGTATTTCGACTTTTTGAGATTTATACAAAATCCATTCTATCTATAGAGGTAAAAAAAGTATCCAATTATATGTATCTTTAATCAAAAAATAAATCTGGGTGGTCAAAAAATTTCGGGTTTTAAGTAAAATAATTTCGTCTTCTATGAAAAACTATTTCGACTTTTTTCCCCGAAATTGTAATTTCGGAACCCCAAAATAATTTAGCGTGCAAGTATAATTGGGACAATTATTTATTACATGATTATATATGTTAGAATCACATAATTATATTTTGTTGCGACGGAAAAATATTTGTAAAATTAGAAAAAAAATTATAGAAACAAATTAATCTTTATTTTTTTTTTAAAATCATAAATCAAATAATAAAATTAGAAAAGAAGTTTTAGATTATTTTTAAAAAGATTTGTTAATTCCTATTTTGCATTAGTGTCAATGGTAGGATAAATTATATTATCAACTATGTTATCTTCGTCATCATAATTATCTTCCTCAATCACATTTTTTTCTTCATTTAACATATCTGTTCAACCTTGTAAATATTCACCAAACTTATTTTCCAAATCTAATTGATTAATACATTCATTTTCAAATTCTTCATCACTTCCGTCTATTAAATTTTCATCATCATCCATTAAGTTTTCACAATTTTGATCCTCATTATCTTCTTCATTATTTTCTTGATTGTTACTTTCATTATTTTCATTGTCTTCAACAATTTCAAATAAAGGTTCTGATATTGTAGATGTTATAGAAGTTAACCAATGTGAATAAGTAATATCTGCTCGAAGTTTACTTATTTCAAGAGTGCGTGATAACTAAAAAAATTCATTAGAAAATTTTAAAAGACGAAAATTTTCGAAGTGAAAATTTCCGGAAGATTTCCGCATAAAATTTGCGGAAATTTTCACTTCAAAAATTTTCGAAAAACTTGCGCAAATTTCCGTAAATTTTCGCGAAAATTTGCAGAAATTTTTGGTCAAATAAAAAATGTTTTTTATTTTGTAACACAAAATGATCTTGTTTATTTACTAAATGAATGATTTTGTTTCGAACTCTTTCAAAAATTATTATTCTCATGAAATTTTAGGACAAAAATTTTCAGAAATTTTCAAAAATTTATTTATTTCTCAAGTAAATATGTTGATTTTTGACGAGGTTGGACGCCATTGCTATTCGTAAAATCTTCATTTGATGTGTTTCTGAGTCGTCCGAAACTTCTTGAGTCCCTTTGGTTATGTTAAATTGATGGATTAGAGTAGAGTTCCTATAAGAAAAGTTCTCGACGTTCCCTTTTCTTGATTAACACAACTCTTATACTACAACGCTTTGCCTTTTCCGTGGTTTTTTTCTGCGTAACAGGTAGTAGTTTAGCAGGTTATGTTCATAACTTTGCTNCTTTCATTATTTTCATTGTCTTCAACAATTTCAAATAAAGGTTCTGATATTGTAGATGTTATAGAAGTTAACCAATGTGAATAAGTAATATCTGCTCGAAGTTTACTTATTTCAAGAGTGCGTGATAACTAAAAAAATTCATTAGAAAATTTTAAAAGACGAAAATTTTCGAAGTGAAAATTTCCGGAAGATTTCCGCATAAAATTTGCGGAAATTTTCACTTCAAAAATTTTCGAAAAACTTGCGCAAATTTCCGTAAATTTTCGCGAAAATTTGCAGAAATTTTTGGTCAAATAAAAAATGTTTTTTATTTTGTAACACAAAATGATCTTGTTTATTTACTAAATGAATGATTTTGTTTCGAACTCTTTCAAAAATTATTATTCTCATGAAATTTTAGGACAAAAATTTTCAGAAATTTTCAAAAATTTATTTATTTCTCAAGTAAATATGTTGATTTTTGACGAGGTTGGACGCCATTGCTATTCGTAAAATCTTCATTTGATGTGTTTCTGAGTCGTCCGAAACTTCTTGAGTCCCTTTGGTTATGTTAAATTGATGGATTAGAGTAGAGTTCCTATAAGAAAAGTTCTCGACGTTCCCTTTTCTTGATTAACACAACTCTTATACTACAACGCTTTGCCTTTTCCGTGGTTTTTTTCTGCGTAACAGGTAGTAGTTTAGCAGGTTATGTTCATAACTTTGCTGTTCTTTACCTTTTCCATGGTTTTTCAGAGTTTCAGGTAGTCGTTCAGCAAGTTATTCATAACCTTGCTGTCTAGAAGTAAGATACTCTCGGACGCTAATATGCTTATTTAAAAACAATGCACAGTTTATTCAATACTGTTTCTAACATCTTTTTTCTTTTCTTTTTCAATAATATCGATTCAGAAATTTCCAAAGATTTTTGATGAATTTTATTTTCTATTTTTTTTCAAATATTCAAATTAGATTAATTCTTTAGTTTTTTTCGATCACTTTTAAATTAATTGTTATTTTTCGTAATATTTCATAAAAATCTTTATTATGTAAAAAAATATAATAAACTAATAAGTGTTCTTTATTATGTAAAAAAATATAATAAACTAATAAGTATTCTTTATTATGTAAAAATATAGTAACTAATAAATGTTCATAATATTCGAAATATATATAATAATTAATAAATGTTCATAATATTCAAAAATATATATATATACTAATAAATTTTCATAATATTCAAAAATATATTTATAAATAATCTAAAAAATATAATATACTAATAAATGTTTATAATATTCAAAAATATATATAATAACTAATAAATGTTCATAATGTTCAAAAATATAATATATGTACTAATAAATGTTCATAATGTTCAAAAATTTATATATAATAATCTAAAAATTATTTCGAAAATGTTTGAAGCTTTTGAAATTATTCTTCCTCCTCTTCCTCCTGTTTTGATAGCAATTCGCTTTCCCCCTCTTCTATTTCGCCCTATAAGAAATACACATACTTAAAATGTACTTAAAATATACCTAAAATATACTTAAAATTAAGTGTATTTTAAGAATATTTTAGGTATATTTTACTAATAAAACAAGTATATATTAAGTATCAAAGGGTAATAAAATGTTATATACTTAAAATACACTTAAAATTTCTTAAAACACACTTAAAACACACTTAAAATTTCTTAAAACACACTTAAAATTTCTTAAAATATACTTAAAATCTCTTAAAATATACTTAAAATCTACTCAAAATCTACTCAAAACAGGTAATGGTAAGTATATTTTAAGTATATGACAATTTTTATTCAAATTTATAGATAATAGTAAAACTATAATGTTTTAAGTATATTTTAAGTATATTCCAAGTACATGTTACTAGTCAAATAAGAGTAAAACTATAATATTTTAAGTATATATCACTAGTCAAATAAGAACAAGTTAAGTATAATTTAATTATTTTTAAGTATTTCTCAGATTATTTTTAAGTATATTTTAAAGTATTTATTAAGTACTTATTAATATTTAATACATATTTTTTTAATATTATAATAAAATAAATAAATTAAAGTTCAAAAGATATATATAAAACAAGTTAAAACTCAAGAAATAAATTACCTTAAATAATGTTTATATATTCTAAAATAAAGAGAAATAAATTAAAAACTTAAGAAATAAATTAAAACTCATGAAATAAATTAAAATTTATAAAATAATTACCTCAAATAATATTTATATATTCTGAAATAGAGAGAAATAAATAAAATAAAGTTATAAAAATAAAGTTAATAATTGTTAATAATTAAAACTCAAGAAATAAATTAAATTAAATTAAAGTCATGAAATAATTACATTCAAGTAGGATATATATTCGTATCTATTTTAAATAAAACAAATTAAAACTCGAGAAATAAAGTTAAAGCTTAAGAAATATAGATGTGAGACTTTAAATCGTAATAACTTGATGAATATCGATGTTAAAAAATTAAAAAACATACTACATCGTAGCCAAGAACCGGGGCTTTTTATCTGTATTAGGAAATATTATAGTAAAAAATCACTCCCCGTTGCATAAATCGTGAGCGAAGTCAAATAAAAAATTATGTACTATAAAATTAAAGTTCAAAAAATAAATAAAAGCTTATGAAATAAATTAAAACTTATGACATTAAGTTATATATTCTAAAAAATAAACTCATGTAAATATTATTAATCTTAAAATAAATAAAGTTTTAAAAAAAAATTTCAAATTACTTTAAATAAATAGTTATAATTAATTAAAAACTTAAGATTCTACTAAAGTCAAGAAAACTTTGAACATAACTTATAAAGAAAACTTTGAACATAACTTATAATTATATTATAATAAAAAAATAAACAAAATAAATAAAATAAATAAAACTTGAGATTACTTTAAAATAAATAAAGTTTAAAGATTATTTTAAAGTTTAAAAAAACTTTAAAAAAAATAAAACTCAAGATTATATAACGAGTAAACATAAAGTTTAAATAAATATGCAATTAAAAAAAACAAAATCATATATATATAGTGCATTACGTCTTAACTTGACAAAATTTTAGGTTAACTTTAAAAGGTATCTATTTTTGGAAAATCATATCTAGAAAAAAAAATACCACATAAAATTGATAGTTTAGGTCAGGATCTTTTGATCTTATGTGTTAGAATTTTGATTAATTCTTTTCTTAAAAAGTTATCAGCTTTTGAAAATATAATACTTTATTAATGGTCATATAATAAAAAATATAAAATTGAAACAAGATTTCATGGTAAAAATTGTAAAAATGTTTAGATAATAATATTAATTACTGTGCATGTAAAATCTTTTTCTTTACAATCAAATTTTATGGGAAAAAAGCATAGATACAAGAAATTGTCGAAAATACTAATCATTTATTTTTATTGTTTTCAAAATTTTACTGTGAGCTTAACTATATAGAAATGTATTGGGATCTGTTAAACAATATATACAATTACTCTTTATCAGCATTAAGAGAAGCAGTTCCATGTAGTTTAAATAATGTGAGTTTATTTAGTATTAAAAAATTTACACAAAAAGCATTATGATTTATGAATGCATATAGGCAAGATTTAAACGGACAATTAACTAATTATGCAGAAAAATATAAATCACATCATAGAATTCCTAATGTTATTTTAGAAGTTGAACAATTAGAGAAGGAATTAAATAATATTTAAAATTAATTATTTTATTACTAAAAAAAAAATTTTTTGTTCTTTATACAAATTTTATTATAATAAAAAAAATTTTTTTGCGTTTCGCGCAAAATTCATTATATAAAGATTTGCAACTAAAAATTAAAACATTTGTCAGGTTAAGACGTAACGCACCGTATCATCAAAAAAAAATAGATCTGCAAAAATTAACCAATGATACTCAATTATATAAAAGTATATTTTAAGAATATTTTAAGGTTATTGACATTTAAAATTTTTAAAATATTTGTTATAATAATTAAAATATTTTTATTAATATAAAATCAAGTATAAAAAATATTTAGATAATCATTTTGTAACGTTATGTGATATAATGTTGCGCAATATTTTTAATGTTATACGATATAATATTTATTATTTATTTTATATTTATTTTATATTTATAAAAAAAAAATCGGAAATAATTCACAATTGTTACTACATATAAAACTTTTTATTTTAATAAGTAAATAACAAAAATGTAATTAATAACTAAAAATGCTGAGAATGTAACCTATCAACACAAAAAATTTCAGATCAAGAACTTTAAAATTGACGGAATAATGGACGTCTAAACTCAAACGTTTTTAAATTTTAAACGTTTGAGTTTAGG
This sequence comes from Diversispora epigaea, assembly GCA_003547095.1. Taxonomy (NCBI): domain Eukaryota; kingdom Fungi; phylum Glomeromycota; class Glomeromycetes; order Diversisporales; family Diversisporaceae; genus Diversispora; species Diversispora epigaea. The sequence goes on from PQFF01000436.1 coordinate 16,544, forward strand.
CATTCATTATTCCGTCAATTTTAAAGTTCTTGGTCTGAAATTTTTTGTGTCGATAGGTTACATTCTCAGCATTTTTAGTTATTAATTACATTTTTGTCATTTACTTATTAAAATAAAAAGTTTTATATGTAGTAACGATTGTGAATTATTTCCGATTTGTAATTTATAAAGTATTTTTCTAAAGTTACACCATAAAGAGTGATTGTCAAAAGAACAAAATTGATCATACCGCGAAGTGCATCTCATAACTTTTAAGCTTGATGCAGTGACTTGGCACTATGATAATGAACCCTTTATTAATCAAAAAACTTAAAAAATTCAACATTAAATTTTATTGATTTTTTTGATTTTTTTTAAAAAATTCTGATATTCCGGATTACAAAAATAATATTTTCTATATATTCTAATTGTGACTGTAATAAAAATGATAGCCGCTATGCAGTTGGTTCAATACTATAGATAACTTAAGTTCTGTTTTAAGTAAATCATAATAATATTTTAAGTATTCTATTTACCTTAAAAAATACTTAAAATATCATTATTAAAAAAATATAAGTATATTTTAAGGGTGTACATAAAATTTGATTATTTGAATGTTTAAATCTATATTAGTAAAATATACTTAAAATATACTTATTAAAAATAGAAACATATTTTAAGTATATAATCAGTATATTTGAATATATTTTAAGTACATGTTTTTAATTATAAAAAAATTTTTAAGTATATTTTAATAATATTTTAAGTATTATAATATGTAATCTGAATAAACAATTTTTGCTAAGTTTTAAATATTAATAATATTTTAAGTATATTTTAGGTATATTTTAAGTACATGTTTTTAATTATAAAAAAATTTTTAAGTATATTTTAATAATATTTTAAGTATTATAATATGTAATCTGAATAAACAATTTTTGCTAAGTTTTAAATATTAATAATATTTTAAGTATATTTTAAGTATACTAATAATGTTTTAAGTATATTTCAAGTACAAATTAAGTATGTGTACTTCTTATAGGGTTGCTGTAAATCCTTGCGTATAATGTAAACAATTCACAAGAAGTGTTAAAAGGTTATTTCTTTGTTCTAGTTGCCTAAATCGAAGTGTTTTTAACAGGGTATCTATTTGAGTTTCTATTTGATTTGGGTCTCTTTCTGCTAATAATTCTTGAAAATGAACAGTAGAAGTATAGAAATAAGAATATAAAGAACTATTTAAACCTAACCAATTTCTAAAAACTAAAAATCGTGCACTTAATAATGCAGGTGGGGACTACAAAGGGTACAAGAAGGATTTTGATACTGATGAAAGTTATTTCTCTGATATTGGTTCAGACGATTTGGAGCAGTATGAAATATATTATGAAATTGTTGTAATCTTTGTTGAACGTGCCAATTAAACATGTATTTTACTATTTGCTAACCTCACAGGAGGCACCAATTTGTTATGCACTATCTGTCGATGTAATTAGAAGGAATAGAATAATTATAGTGTCTTTATAATTTTATACCTAGAATTTAAACAATTAATTTTCAAAGATTTCTCAGAATTTATAATATTAAGATAACAGGTAAGTTCTTTTGTTAGCAACTGGGGTTTTATTGCACTTTGTTAGTTTGTGACTTATACAAAATGCAGGTAATAATTTATAACAAGACTTTAAGATTTAACAGGATAAATATATGTTTATTAAATAATGAATAAAAATAATGTAAGAAAAATAGAAAAAGAAATATCGTTAAAAGTATCTCAAGACTCAAATTAATTCACTGATTAATTCCTTTTGCCTTTACTTGAACTTATACAAATAAAAGAAAAATAAATTATAAAAGTGAAAACTAAAACTAACTCTGATTCGAACTCTATCTGATTAATTCTTGAGAGAAAAATATCCTATATTTATAATTATTAAAAATACTGTGCCACACTCTCTTCATGCGATAAAAATATTTTTTAAATTTTCTTCATGACAGGAGATGATTACCGGTGATGATTATAAGAGATAAACATTTAGAGGTGATCATCTAGGGTAATCATCAGAGATATTCATCTTTAATTGTCAAATGTATTACAAAAAAGATACTCATCAGAGATACTCATCTTTTAAATTTGTACTACTATTTACTATAAATGATAAACAATACTAATAATATATAATTGAAAATGCTAATTTAAATAATCTAAAAATAAAAATAAGTTAAAAATTTGCGTCACAATAGGTACAGTCAACTCACTCTACAATGAATTTAGTGGCTGGGCCAATCAGGCCTTCGTTATAAAAAAATTCGTTAATCTTATAACAAAATTCAAAAAAAAATCCGGTATAACGTATAACGAATATTTTTAGAAATTCGTTATTTATTTTATTAATAAAATCAAATTATAATTTTATTAATTATTACTATACTAAATACAATATATTTAATAATCATCATATTAAATCTTTATTTTTTAAAAAAGATGATTTTTTAGTGTCGCTGTAAGCGGCTTACATTTGTTTTTTGGCATTTCAAAGAAAAAAGATACAAAAAAGAAAAAAAAGATATTTTATTCATTTTTATTATAAATTATAGGTTGATAAAGATAACTTCCAAAATTACTGTTAGTTATAACGATAGGCTCCTTAATTTTCATTATAATCATTTGAAATTTTTATTGAAAATCTTTCGTTATACGAAAAAAAATTCGTTATAACAATAAATTCGCTATATCTAATATATATGATCACCAGATAAATTTCGTACTACGTTATAGCATAATTAATTAGATAAATTCATTATATCAAATTTTTTTTATTATAGAAAAATTGGGACCCTATCAAATATTCGTTATATCAAAAAATTCGTTACATCAAATTTCGTTGTAAAGTGAGTTGACTGTATAATAACTATCATTGTAAAATCAGTTGTCTGGGAGATAGATTTTTTTGAAGGTAAAAAATCATGTGATGCAGTACTTTTGATGACCACTGTATGAGGTGTAACGAATTCTTTCCTAATGTGTCGGTTATACATGTCGTCAAAACTATTGAATTAGTCAAACGCAATTAAAATTTAAAAATTTGGAATTGAGTCATATGAAAAATTGACGCAATTGACGCAATTGATGCAATTATTTTGACGCAATTACATAGACGCAACTAAATTTTAGTAGTTGAGTCAATGGCTTTTTACTTTTGATGACATGTATAGTGTCGGTAGTAGTGGCATCTGAATAGAGAATAATTGACAAAATAAATGCCAAAGATGAAATTGATTCTTCTACATATTTTCACCAATTTTCAGAATTTTGTTCACCATATGATTTTTCCTCCTTAATTGTGTAATAAACAATAACAAGTTTAGAAATTTTTTAAATTATATTAATAAGTTCTTTGATACAAATATTTATCTCTGAATTTTCATATTTAAACACAAAATATTTTAATATTTCGGGATTTGACAAAAGGTTTTCAATACAGTTTTTAATAGGGTGATAATAAATAAAGTATTCTTGACCATTATGAATAAATATACAATATTTAGAATAAGACAATTGTAAAATATTCATTTTATTTATGAACTTTCGTTCGGTTTCGATATTTTTTGGAAGAGGTGATAATTAAGGTAAATCTGAATGTTTGTTAAAGAATTTTATGATTGTATTTTCAGCTTTATTACTAAAATTATTTTCTATAAAAATGTCATTAAATCTGCATACATCAGGAAATTTTATGAGGCAGAAATTTGTGCAAATTTCTGAAGGTGTCGAAAATTTCCGCAAATTTTCGTGCGTTTTNGAATTTAGTGGCTGGGCCAATCAGGCCTTCGTTATAAAAAAATTCGTTAATCTTATAACAAAATTCAAAAAAAAATCCGGTATAACGTATAACGAATATTTTTAGAAATTCGTTATTTATTTTATTAATAAAATCAAATTATAATTTTATTAATTATTACTATACTAAATACAATATATTTAATAATCATCATATTTAATCTTTATTTTTTAAAAAAGATGATTTTTTAGTGTCGCTGTAAGCGGCTTACATTTGTTTTTTGGCATTTCAAAGAAAAAAGATACAAAAAAGAAAAAAAAGATATTTTATTCATTTTTATTATAAATTATAGGTTGATAAAGATAACTTCCAAAATTACTGTTAGTTATAACGATAGGCTCCTTAATTTTCATTATAATCATTTGAAATTTTTATTGAAAATCTTTCGTTATACGAAAAAAAATTCGTTATAACAATAAATTCGCTATATCTAATATATATGATCACCAGATAAATTTCGTACTACGTTATAGCATAATTAATTAGATAAATTCATTATATCAAATTTTTTTTATTATAGAAAAATTGGGACCCTATCAAATATTCGTTATATCAAAAAATTCGTTACATCAAATTTCGTTGTAAAGTGAGTTGACTGTATAATAACTATCATTGTAAAATCAGTTGTCTGGGAGATAGATTTTTTTGAAGGTAAAAAATCATGTGATGCAGTACTTTTGATGACCACTGTATGAGGTGTAACGAATTCTTTCCTAATGTGTCGGTTATACATGTCGTCAAAACTATTGAATTAGTCAAACGCAATTAAAATTTAAAAATTTGGAATTGAGTCATATGAAAAATTGACGCAATTGACGCAATTGATGCAATTATTTTGACGCAATTACATAGACGCAACTAAATTTTAGTAGTTGAGTCAATGGCTTTTTACTTTTGATGACATGTATAGTGTCGGTAGTAGTGGCATCTGAATAGAGAATAATTGACAAAATAAATGCCAAAGATGAAATTGATTCTTCTACATATTTTCACCAATTTTCAGAATTTTGTTCACCATATGATTTTTCCTCCTTAATTGTGTAATAAACAATAACAAGTTTAGAAATTTTTTAAATTATATTAATAAGTTCTTTGATACAAATATTTATCTCTGAATTTTCATATTTAAACACAAAATATTTTAATATTTCGGGATTTGACAAAAGGTTTTCAATACAGTTTTTAATAGGGTGATAATAAATAAAGTATTCTTGACCATTATGAATAAATATACAATATTTAGAATAAGACAATTGTAAAATATTCATTTTATTTATGAACTTTCGTTCGGTTTCGATATTTTTTGGAAGAGGTGATAATTAAGGTAAATCTGAATGTTTGTTAAAGAATTTTATGATTGTATTTTCAGCTTTATTACTAAAATTATTTTCTATAAAAATGTCATTAAATCTGCATACATCAGGAAATTTTATGAGGCAGAAATTTGTGCAAATTTCTGAAGGTGTCGAAAATTTCCGCAAATTTTCGTGCGTTTTTTTCATTTTTTTAACTTCGCTCGCGATTTTCGAAGCACAGAGCGATTTTCTACTAAGATATTTCTAAGATAAATAGAACGGCCTTGTTCTTGGCTACAAAATGATATATATTTCATCCTTCTAGCATCGATATTCGCGAAGCTATTCCAGTTTAAAGAAAAAGCATCCGTGAAAAAATCGTGCGAAAATTTTCAGAAAACTTGCCAAAATTTTGCGAAATTTTGCACCACAAAAATTTCTGCAAAATTTCGGTGAAAATTTGCGAAAATTTGTACAAGTTTTCCAGAAATTTTCGCACAATTTTTTCACAGACGCTTTTTCTTTAAACTGGAATAACTTCGCGAATATCGATGCTACAAGGATCAAATATATATCATTTTGTAGCCAAGAACAAGGCCGTTCTATTTATCTNGGTTTCGATATTTTTTGGAAGAGGTGATAATTAAGGTAAATCTGAATGTTTGTTAAAGAATTTTATGATTGTATTTTCAGCTTTATTACTAAAATTATTTTCTATAAAAATGTCATTAAATCTGCATACATCAGGAAATTTTATGAGGCAGAAATTTGTGCAAATTTCTGAAGGTGTCGAAAATTTCCGCAAATTTTCGTGCGTTTTTTTCATTTTTTTAACTTCGCTCGCGATTTTCGAAGCACAGAGCGATTTTCTACTAAGATATTTCTAAGATAAATAGAACGGCCTTGTTCTTGGCTACAAAATGATATATATTTCATCCTTCTAGCATCGATATTCGCGAAGCTATTCCAGTTTAAAGAAAAAGCATCCGTGAAAAAATCGTGCGAAAATTTTCAGAAAACTTGCCAAAATTTTGCGAAATTTTGCACCACAAAAATTTCTGCAAAATTTCGGTGAAAATTTGCGAAAATTTGTACAAGTTTTCCAGAAATTTTCGCACAATTTTTTCACAGACGCTTTTTCTTTAAACTGGAATAACTTCGCGAATATCGATGCTACAAGGATCAAATATATATCATTTTGTAGCCAAGAACAAGGCCGTTCTATTTATCTTAGAAATATCTTAGTAGAAAATCACTCTGTGCTTCGAAAATCGCGAGCGAAGTTAAAAAAATGAAAAAAAAACGCACGAAAATTTGCAGAAATTTTCGACACCTTTGGAAACTTGCGCAAACTTTTCGCAAGTTTCCGCTTTATAAAATTTCCTAATGTATGTCTTATTTGAAAATTCTCTAATTCTTTCAACTTCAGGCTCTTCTTCGGGCTCGTTATAACTTCGTAAACTTGCGGATAAGAAGTTTTCACAGCTTCGTAAACTTGCAAGTAAAATTTTATCAAAGTTTTCACATTCCTCCATATTACTTGATCTTCCACTAAAAGAAATATCACCTTTATAATTCTGATTATTCTCAAATTTGTAAAAAACTTCGGATACTGATAGTAAGTTTTTTTCTTGAATAATTTGAAATTCATCTATATAACTAAAGTCTTCATTATCTAATAACATTTTGTTAATACTTGAGACCATACTTGAAACATCCTCACCAGATTTTTTTATACTTGAACAGATAACAATTTAATGCATCTTCCAATATGTTGAGCGTATGTATTCTGAGATGTATAATAATAATTACAATATTCGCATTAAAAGTTTGTAGATATTGTTTATAATAAAGTATTAAAAATGTTAAAGTTGTTTCGAATTGGTTAATATTTTAATTTTTTTGAAGAGAATCAAAATTATTTTATGATTTTATTTTTCATCAGGAAACTTTTCGGGATGTAAATTTACAGAAAATTTACGGGACCTACAGAAATTTACACCTAAAAAAATCAATTTTTTTAACTTTGATCACTATTTATAAGACAGGGAGCGATTTTTTACTAAGATATTTCTATGACAGATCTTTCGATCTGGTTCTTAGTTACAAGATGATATATGTTTCATTTCTATAACATTAATATTCGCGAAGATATTCACGTTTAAAGTTTCACATCTGTGAAAAAATTTCCGTGTAAATTTTCTGAAAATTTTCATAATTCTGCCAGAAATTTCTATGACGTCACGTAAATTTCCGGCAGAATTACAGAAATTTTCGAAAAATTTACACAGAAATTTTTTCACAAATGTGAAACTTTAAACGTAAATATCTTCGCGAATATTGATATTGCAGAAATGAAACATATATAATCTTGTAGCTAAGAACCAGATCTTTCGATCTATCATAGGAATATCTTAGTAAAAAATTGCTCCCTGTCTTATAAATAGTAATCAAAGTCAAAAAAATTGATTTTTTTAGGCGTAAATTTCTGTAGGTTCTGTAAATTTTCTGTAAATTTACGCTCCGAAAAGTTTTCTAATGTTGTTAATGGCACTTTTTCATGGTACTTAAATATCTTTTCAAATTTTCAAATCTGTAGTTTATTAGTATTTTTATTTTTTTTCAGCAATTAAAAAAAATTTTAAATATTTCTCTTTGTTTTACAATTTTCTATATTACATTCTGTGATATAAAAAAAATATCTTTTTATATAATACCATATCTGTAAAATAAATTTGAACATTTTTTGTTTTTTTTACCTGTTATAAAAATGTGATATTAAAGAAAGTATTTTTTCAACAATTAAAAAATTTTTTAAATGTTTCTTTTTGTTTTACAATTTCCTACATTATATTCTGTGATATCAAAAAGAATATCTTATAAAAAATACCATATCTGTAAAATAAATGTGATTTTTCGAATATATACAATATATTATGTAATTTTTCGAATGTATCATTTTCTGATTTTCTGTAATTAAAAAAGTAATTTTAAGATTTTTTTTATATATGGTAATATATTTATTATATTTATTAAATTTGATTTACATAATTGTAACACAAAAATAATCTTGTTTATTTGATTTATTTACAATAATACTATACTCCTCTACTTTATTCTCTCCTGCCTCTCTTTACTATATGCTATATTCTTTTGAACTTTTTGAACTTTTTCAAAACTTATATACTCATTTAAAATATAGTCAATTTTTCTATTTATTTCCTATTTCCATTTATTTCCAGAATATTTTACAAACCTTTTTTTTCGTACCAATTATTTTTTTCTTATAACATTACGAGCATTTTTATTTTGTTTTCATTTCTATAACATTACTATTTTATTCTATTTTTTTTTCTTGCTTTATTTTCCGTAACATCACAGACATTTTTATTTCAATTTTTTTATTTTTTTTTTGTATTTTGTAATATTACGAGTTAAGATATATATACTTGAAATAAAATATTTCAAAAAAAAATTTATAATAAATAATATATTACGAAAATTGACGTGGTTTGAATATTTTACTTATTATTATTTATTATTATAAAGGATGAGCGATCTTAATCAATTGTTTAAAAGAAAAAATTAACTTTCTTTGCACTCTAATTCGTGTCCTTCTTCATTTTTTTTTTCCTCATCTTCATCTTCATGTCCTACATTGGGATCGGAGGATTCTAGTTTAACTGGTTTAACTGGTTTAATTTCAAGAAACAATGATTGTAAAATAATATTAATGTTTAACTATTTCAAAGAAAACTAAAATGACCAAAATTTTTTTATGTTTCAAACCACGATGAAAAGAATTTTTAGTAAATTAGACAATCTACAAAAAATGTTGGAAAAAATCATGAAAAATCAAGAAAAAATACAGAATGATATAAAGTCAGTCAAAGAAGAAGTAGCAATACTCTCATATGACCAGGATTGTGTCTATGTTAGTAAGGATATTAAATTTTAAATATTTCGCAAATACTCGTAATATTAACAATATTTTATAAATAATTCGTAATATTGGAATCGGCCCAAGATCTTTTGGAGAAAATAATATATCCAATCTTTGATTAATTCAAAGAAACAGCAAAATCTTTTATGGAAAAATTTGACATTAATTTTTTTTCTTCCCTAAGTCATAGATAGGAGTCATTTTACTATAAAAAGATACAAGTTGATGTAAGTAAAATTTATAAATCAGTATTTTAAGAGTTTTATAATTAATTTTTTAAAAAATTTGTAGTTAACAAAAAAGCTCCAAGCCTTGTGAAATACTTTGTGTGTACAAGTAAAAATGTCAATTTTTGAAGTTTGTAAGGTACCCTTATAAGCATCGTAGCAGAAGCTTCAAAAATTAGTATATAAAAAAAGAACCCTGTCATCTTAAACAGTTTTCAAAAATTATTTGATAAAGTTGAAGAAGATGAAAAGGATATTTATATGACTTGAATAATTAAAAATGTCTGGCCCAAGAAAAAAAATATTTCAAATTTACAAATTGCCTAGGTGATTTCCATTGCGAAATTATTCTTAACCCAAATAATGAAAACATCAAAATATCTGAAAAAATAATAAAACCAGTTCTTTTAAAAAATCTAGTAAGTAAATTCTATATATTATACCAGATTTTTAAAATTTTCGAACTTTAAAAAAATAGAATAAAATTGAAAATAATAAAAGTTTTGAATACGAATCTGACTCTCCTAAAAGACTAGAAGTAGCTCCCAAAAGGCTAGTAGCTTCCAAAAAATTGGCAGTTTCTGAAAGACCGGCAGCTCCCAGAAGTAATAAAAGAATTACTGAAATCGAAACTTTGTAAAAAGAAAAGAAAAAAATAAGATTCATAAGAAAAGATGAAAAAAACGATGATGATGACAACGAAGCTGACGAAGGCGACAAAGCTTACGAAGCTAACGAAGCTTACAAAGGTGACGAATATTATAATGAAATAATAAATATTGATGAAAGTGAAAAAAAATAATAAAAAAATAATTTTTAAATATTTATATATTTCGAAAATTTTTGTAAATATTAAAATTAATATAAATAAAATAATAGTAATATTTGAAATACCAAAATAAAATAATAATTATTAATAAATTATAAAATGTAAGAAATTTGCCTGTATATAAATGCAAATTTTATAAATTTAACAAAATGTTACTGAAATTTTTGCGAAAACGTTACAGAAATTTTGTTAAATATTGCAGAAATTTTTGCGAAATATTGTGAAAATATTGCGAAATATTGCGAAAATTTTACGAATATTGCGAAAATATTGTAAAATATTGCAAAATATTATGAAATTTTTTTGTGCAAACCTTTGAAGGTGTCAGAAATTTGCGAAAATTTTCAAAGTGAAAATTTGCACAAATTTTCGCCTATTAAAATTTTCTGATGTAAGGCTTGTAAGCCTATGAGTCTATAATATCAGGCTTGGCTTGGCTTGACTTAGCTCAGCTCGTTAGGCTTGTGAGCTTTAAGGCTTTTAAGGAGCTTTACCCACGCCTTGTGATTCAATTGTATAATAATTAATTAAAGAAGTATTTTTAGATATTAAATTAGCTTGAAATTTCAATCTAAATAATTATGAATTTAAATAATACTCATGTCTTGTGATTCAATTATATAATAATTAATTAAAGTATTATTAGATATTAAATTAGCTTGAAATTTTGATCTAAATAATTATGAATTATTAGATATTAAATTAACTTGAAATTTCAATCTAAATAATTATGAATTTAAATAATACTCACGCTCTGTGATTTAATTATATGATAATAAATTAAAAAAGTTAGGTATTAGATTAACTTGAAATTTCAATTTAAATAATTATAAATTTAAATAATACTCACTCACATATTATTAGATGTTAAATTAGCTTGAAATTTTGATTTAAATAATTATGAATTTAAATAATACCTATACCCTGTGATTTAATTACATAATAATTAATTAAAGAAGTATTATTAGATGTTAAATTAGCTTAAATTTCAATCTAAATAATTATGTATTTAAATAATACTCACGCCCTGTGATTCAATTACATGATAGCTAATTAAAGAAGTATTATTAGATATTAAATTAGCTTGAAATTTCAATCTAAATAATTATAAATTTAAATAATACTTACTCATATATTATTAGATGTTAAATTAGCTTGAAATTTCAATCCAAATAATTATGAATTTAAATAATATCCACGTCCCGTGATTTAATTGCATAATAATTAATTAAAGAAGTATTATTAGATGTTAGATTAGCTTAAAATTTCGATTTAAATAATTATGAATTTAAATAATACTCACGCCTTGTGATTTAATTACATAATTTCTGCCGAAGGCTGCCGAATAATGATATATAGTTCCATTACATTAAAAAATGGTACTATTTTATGTATAAAAAATGATAGATCATGGTTTAGTAATATTGCTGTCAATATAAATGAGGAGGAACTTTTTGAATATTTATTAGATAAAGGAATTTGTTATGCGCAAGTATATATTAACTATTAAATAATTTCATAATAAAATGTAAAAGATTACTTAACTCTTTTTTATTATTTAGACATTATTAATAACAGAAATAAGACTACCAAATAAATTACCATTGCACTTTGCACTTATACAATGGTATAATTTTATGTCTGAAGAAACTCTATTTGTTTACGACTGTCTTTTATTATTGAGATTTCAAAAAATTATTGTATAAATTTTAAAAATTTATTATTCAGTTAATTTTAAAGTAATGGGTATAAGAATTTTGTGGTAGATGTAATTCATTCTTAACTTTGAAGTTGTTTAGTAATGTTTTTGATGTTAATTAGTAAAAACAAGTTTTACAAATTTAAAAAAAATTATTATTTATTTTACTTTTACTTAAAGTTAAAATTCTATTCCATAATTCCAAAAATTATCATAATAACTATTTTTTATTATAATTAATTCTATATTTTCTATTATTATTTTAGCTAGCTCCAATCAATTTTCAAGAAAATGTTTAAAGATAAAGAGTAAATTTTTTTAAAATCAGTACTTTATTAAAAAATAATCAATTTTTAAATGCGAAGATTATGTAACTTTTATATGATAGTTAAGTTTGATTACATACTATTAATGATCAGCTATTTATGATAAAAATTTTATCACAAACTGAAATTTTCATTAATTTTTATAGTTTAAGAGATAATTCACATAGACAATTTCAGCTCCTTTGAAAGCCAATAATTCAGATTTCTCATTTTTATTTTTGGGTTTCTTATGAAGAATTTTAATTTAATATGATCTATCATTTAAAAAAGCTTAAGCGATTCGATAACCCAGGGTTCCTGTGGCTCCAGCAATGGTTACAGTTTCAAATGTTGTTGTCATGGGGGTTGATGATAAATTGGGAATATTAATGATATAATTTGATGTAATTGATATACTTATTTGACATTGAGATCTGAGATTCCATTTCGTTAACACCTGGACCTTATATTTATACTTTTAAGAAAATGCTTCAATGATTGATTACAAATTGTAAATAAAATTATTACAAAGCATTATCACTTGTCAAATAGAAAAAAATAGAACAGTTTTATCATGATTGATAACGAGTTTTGCTAAGTATAGGCAGTCGATTCATATGAATAGGAATGAATTTTCACAAATAGGATGTCTGGAAAAGTTAGTTTTGCACATCATTATCACTTTATGATATTCAATGGCAAACTAGTTACAAAAAACCATCAAGTAACAAATATTGCTAATTTAGGATTCTACTAGTGCGATGGGTGACACGAAGTATCACCCATCTTGTTTTTTTTTGTGATATTTAAGTATATAAAATTCTGAATTGATTTGATGAAACGTGACAAATTTGTTGTATTAATGCAGAATTTTATGACGGGAGTTTGTTTGTGTGACTTGTGTGTTATCGGCAATGGTTAACTTGTTGTTTCGTTTTTTTGATCATTAAACGGATAACGGAAATTGTGATGTTCTTAATTGAATATGTTTAACTTGCTTTAAAAACAGTCATTGGTATAGTAAAAACTTTTTTAATTAAAGGATTTACGAAGGGTTGAAATCGGTGTAACAAATTGAAATTTGAAGGATTTACATTCTTTCCAGTTTAGTAGAGGTGGGGTTCGTGAGAGTTTATAGGGCTGAGAAGAATAATAAATGTATTGTCATATGCATAATGCTTTGTAATGTCGGCGGGAAGGGGTAAGGGGTAGTCACGGTATATATTAAGTATTTATGTGGCTGAAAGAGATAATAAATATATTGTTAATGTGTATTATTTGTAATGTAAGTTTTTGTTTGTGTATATAAAATGTATTAGGTTATTCTTAGTTTTGGTTTTACATTTTGTATTTATATGTATCGTTGTTTCGTGTGTATTTAGTTTTAAAGTTTTAAAGTTTTTAAGAAAGTATAATGCCGTGTTATGCTGATACGATTGTACGAATTAAATACGTAAAACAAAATGTGAAGGAGGATTCAGACTTGGTAAATGTGTGGGCTCTTGGCACGTATCCTGTAGGGCGCGAAGATTACGATATTGAATTAGTTTTGTTTGTACCTGTTGATTTGAATAATAGAGATGATGATACCCAGGCTGTTTTTGAAAAAGATAGTTTTTTTTCTGTTGGAGGCAAGATTGTGCCAGGATATTATTGCAGAAATAAGAGGGCCAAGGTATATATTTAGATTATTGTCATTTAACTAATGTTTGTTTGTAATATGTTAAGTTTTAATTTAAATTCTAGATGACAGTTTCAACATCTACCCGTTTGACAATTCTTAATAAAGTTCCTGAAACAAACAAATGTCCTTTGAAGATTTCTCTTGTTGGAGTCCCTCAAGAGATGCCAAGTGAAGTCAAGGATGATGTTATTTTTAAAGTAATGGTGACCGATTATGTTGGTCAGGATTGTGATTTTGTTGTTAACATTGTTTTTCAAAGTAACAATCCGCGTCTTGCCCATTTAAAGGATACTGTTCGTCCTCGGGAATCATTGATCTTTGTGGTTGGTCAGATGGAAATTGTTGGCAATGAGTTTTATGTGTATGCCAAAGTTGTTAATTATATTGACACTCGTTTTGTCATCAAGAAAAAATCTTTTGAAAGTAGTTTACCTCAAAATTCTTTGGCTTCTCAAAATAAAACTCGGTCTAGGCTCATGATTACTCTATACATGTCGTCAAAACTATTGAATTGAGTCAGATGCAATTAAAATTGAGAAAAATTGGAGTTGAGTCAAGGCAAATTTTGATTTTTATTAATGATTGACGCAATTAGTTGAGTCAGACGCAATTAAAAATTGAAATTTTAAGAGTTAAGTCAAGGTCAAATTAGTTTTGACGACATGTATAGATTACTCATCAGAATATTGTAGAAAGTTCTTCGATTAATTCAAGTGATTTTGTGGTTAAATCTGAATCTGTCGAAGATTTAGTTAATACTGGACATGCAGATCGTGAATCTCAAATTACGGAAAATAACAATTTTGCTGGTTCTAATCATGAGAAGGAAACTGGTAAATCGGTAAAGAAGAGGAAAGTTTTGCGCAAAAAGAGTAAAGAGGGTGTAGTTCAGCAATAACGTAGTCGTTTAAGGTCACACGATCCAAAAGTAGATAATGTTGAAGAAAAAGCTTAACAACGTTTTATTGATTTTTTTATTTTTATTTTATTTTATATTTTTTATGTGTTCAGGTGTGAAATGTTATTTTTTATTTTATTTTATTTCTTATGTGTTCAGGTGTGAAATAAAATGAGTATTTAAGAAAATTGCAATTTTATTTTGTTAGTTACATTTTTTATTTATTTTTGTTAGTTGTTAAAGTTTCTGTTGCAATATGTTGAATGGAAAGTTTCGTATATGATGCATGTGATACGTTATTTAATGAAGTATCATATTTGTGAAGATAATTTATATGTAATTTTATTTATTTGTGATGACTGGTTTGATATTTGTTTGTACAATAAATAATTTTTAACGAATAATTTGATTGAAAATTGCTATTTTGAAATAATTTGGAAACGATTTTTATTATTTACATTTTTAGAAGTGAAAATGGTGTAACAATTTTATTTTTAACGAAAAAAAGTTAATAATATTTGGTATACTAATTAATTAATACTTCTTTATACACAATATTTTTTGTATAAGTGCCACATTTTCCTGGTATCTTCTCTCCTCTTGTTAAAATTTTTGTTGTATTTTCGGATACCTCGCGTGAAAATGCAACATAAAGTTGTCCATGCGAGAAGACAGGTTCCGGTAGGTATATGCTGACATGTGGGATCGTTTGGCCTTGTGATTTGTTTATAGTCAAAGCAAACGCAAGTCTTATCGGGAATTGTTTTCTTTTAAGGGTGAATGGTAACTTGATATCTTGAGATGGTGTAATAAGTATCCGGGGTAAGAATATTCGTTTATTTTGGTGATTTCCTGTTGCTATTTCTGCCTCTATGACGTTTTGGTAGAATGTGCGACATATTAGTCTGGTACCATTGCAGATACCATTTGTTGGATCCAAATTGCGCAAACAGATGACTGCCGCACCTTCTTTTAATGTGAATTTATGAGGCGAGAGACCATTAGGAGTGATTGAGTTGAGAAATTCCGGTTGGTAAAGGTTGTGTGTGTCGTTTAGCACTGAATCGAAACTATAATAATTAGTAGGGTGACCAGGAAAGGAATTAATTATGATATCGTTAATCATATCAACGTCATCAGAAAATTTTTTCGGGCGTAATATTTCGTAATTTTAACGTGATATTAAATTTCCGTAATTTTTCGCGTAATATTACGGAAATTTTCGAAAATTTTCGAAAGTTATTGAAACGTTAAAATTCCGTAATATTACGGATGCTATTTTCCGTAATTTTGACGTTTTAAAAAATTTTCGAAAATTTTCGTAATTATTACGAAAATATTTGCCTAAAAATTTTCGAAAGTTTATCGTTTTAAAAAATTTCGAAACATTTCGTTTATTTATTGTTTATTTATAATCTTGTTTATTTGTTTATTTATGATCTTGTTTATTTATTTTGTTTGAACTTTTTCACAAAATGATCTTGTTTATTATTCTTTTTCCAAAAACTATATACTCTTTTTTCAAAAAACTATATACTCTTTTTCAAAAACTTATTTTGTTTCGAACTTTTTCAAAAAACTATATACTCTTTTTCCATTAATTTTCAAAAACTTAGTTATTTTGTTTCGAACTTTTTCAAAAAACTATATACTCTTTTTCCATTAATTTTCAAAAACTTAGTTATTTTGTTTCGAACTTTTTCAAAAAACTATATACTCTTTTTCCATTAATTTTCAAAAACTTAGTTATTTTGTTTCGAACTTTTTCAAAAAACTATATACTCTTTTTCCATTAATTTTCAAAAACTTAGTTATTTTGTTTCGAACTTTTTCAAAAAACTATATACTCTTTTTCCATTAATTTTCAAAAACTTAGTTATTTTGTTTCGAACTTTTTCAAAAAACTATATACTCTTTTTCCATTAATTTTCAAAAACTTAGTTATTTTGTTTCGAACTTTTTCAAAAAACTATATACTCTTTTTCCATTAATTTTCAAAAACTTAGTTATTTTGTTTCGAACTTTTTCAAAAAACTATATACTCTTTTTCCATTAATTTTCAAAAACTTAGTTATTTTGTTTCGAACTTTTTCAAAAAACTATATACTCTTTTTCCATTAATTTTCAAAAACTTAGTTATTTTGTTTCGAACTTTTTCAAAAAACTATATACTCTTTTTCCATTAATTTTCAAAAACTTAGTTATTTTGTTTCGAACTTTTTCAAAAAACTATATACTCTTTTTCCATTAATTTTCAAAAACTTAGTTATTTTGTTTCGAACTTTTTCAAAAAACTATATACTCTTTTTCCATTAATTTTCAAAAACTTAGTTATTTTGTTTCGAACTTTTTCAAAAAACTATATACTCTTTTTCCATTAATTTTCAAAAACTTAGTTATTTTGTTTCGAACTTTTTCAAAAAACTATATACTCTTTTTCCATTAATTTTCAAAAACTTAGTTATTTTGTTTCGAACTTTTTCAAAAAACTATATACTCTTTTTCCATTAATTTTCAAAAACTTAGTTATTTTGTTTCGAACTTTTTCAAAAAACTATATACTCTTTTTCCATTAATTTTCAAAAACTTAGTTATTTTGTTTCGAACTTTTTCAAAAAACTATATACTCTTTTTCCATTAATTTTCAAAAACTTAGTTATTTTGTTTCGAACTTTTTCAAAAAACTATATACTCTTTTTCCATTAATTTTCAAAAACTTAGTTATTTTGTTTCGAACTTTTTCAAAAAACTATACTCTTTTTCCAGAAATTTTCAAAAACTTATTTATTTCTCAAGTCAGTATGTTGGTTTTTGACGAGGTTGGACGCCAGTTGCTATCTGTAAAATCTTCATTTGATGTTGTGTTTCCGGGTCGTCTGAGACTCCAGTGAATCTTCTTAAGTCCCTTCAGTTGTGTTAAAGTGATGGGCGGGGTGGAGTTCTGATAGTAAAACACTGTTAGTTCTCGATGTTCCTTTCTTTGATTAATACAGTCCTTATACTACGATTTTCCTGTGGTGACATTCCGCCATAATCGCGGTAACAGGTAGTCGTTCAATGGGGGTTATTCATAAAGTAGGATACCCCCTGTTGTCTAGAAGTAGGATACTCTCAGACGCTAACATGCTTACTTAGAAAACAGCACACAGAGATTGAATCAGTTTATTCAATACTGTTTCTAACATTTTTTTTTCTTTTCTTTTTTCCTTAGTATCAATAACAAATTTTCGGAATTTTTCAAAGATTTTCGAATTATTTTTGCGAATTTTATTTTCTATTTTTTAAAAAAATATTCAAAATTACATATTATTATAGTTTTTTTCGAACATTTTTATATTTTTTGTATTTTGATTTTTAAAAATTATTATTGTATTTTTCGCATATTTATTTAATAAAAAATAATGAAAAATAAAAAATTGTAATGTTCACTAATGTATTAATGAAAATATAAAAAATAATCTATTTTTTTTTGTTTATTTACGAAGTACTTGGACCTCCGCTAATTATTTCTATTAATTCCTCATCCCATACTTCCTGCCTTTCTTCTTCTTCCCGCCTTTCTTCTCTTTCCCGCCTTTCTTTCCTTCCTCTTTCTTCTTCTAATACTCTTTCTTCCCCCAATCTTCTTTCTTCTCCTTCCCATTTTCTTTCTTCTTCCTTTTCTCTTTCTTCTCTTTCTTTACCTTTTTTTTCTTCTTCTTCAGATGATTCCTCCTCCGATTCCTCCTCTGATTCCGATTCTTCATCTGATTTTTCTTCAAATTCGATTGTTTCGCCTTTTTCTAATTTTTTCTATAAATAAAAATAATAATTAGTATTTCGTATAATTCGTATAATTACAAATAAATTTAATAAATTTATACTTACGATATTTTTCTTCATTCTTTTTCGAATAGCTTCGTCATCGATTTTTATACTTTCGACTTTCGGGCTCAGCAAGTATTGTATTATTGAAATCGTAAAGGCGACTTTTTCTTTCGGCACCTTTTTCGATTTTTCCCAAATTTTTTCCATGATCTTTGTACACCAGGTCAAATTTTCATGACCATCAACGTCCTGGTTCAGTTTTCTTAGTACATCTTTGACCTTTTGGGATTTTTTCCAAGATAATATTTCACTTGCTGCAGATTTGGTATTGATTGTAAGCAAATCCGATTCTCCGAAAGTCGAAAAAAATGATGATCAAACTCTTGTAGCAATTGCTCCTCTTCTGCTCCGGTGTTTTGCGAGGAGCTTGAAAATTTTTAAAATTTTATTAAAAATTATTTATTATACTATAATTTATATAATTTATATAATTTAATACTTACTCTGCTGTGAATGTATTTACTATAGTAATAACTCCACCGATCATCCTCCCAATGTTCGAAATACTCCGGATAACTTTTTGCGAAAATGGCACCAGCAGATTTTTTTAATTCTTTTTTATTTGGATATATATATTTATTAATAGAATAAGAGGCGATTTCCCCTACAAATTCCTATTATAAAGAATACCAAATAAGTAAAAAATATAATTCATTTTAAGAAAATCTCACATATAATACTTACTTTAATAAATGATTCTTCAGTTGTGTAGTCTCCGACACCACTCATTTCCAGAAGTTTTCGAACATCAGAGATTTCTTTTTTTAATTCATTGAAAAAGATTTTTGCTTTCTTTCGGGTAAGTGGAGCATCGTCATCTAAATGTAAATACATTAGTTTGTATATTTAAAATATTTCGAAGGATTTCGAAGAAATTCAAAAATTTACCGTTATCATCAATTTCAGTAACTCCCGTTTTTGTCTTTCTTCGTTTTCTTGAAGTAGTTTGTGATGGCGATGGCGAAGGGTGACGACTTATTATTACATGTGGTGATGATGGTTGTGGTTGTGGTGATTCTTGTCGTGGTTGTAGTGATGCTTGTCTTGATGTTGTTCTTGATGCT
>PQFF01000436.1:43568-75910 GCA_003547095.1 Diversispora epigaea
CAATTATATAATATAATACAATTATATAATATAATACAATACAATTAAAATATAAATTTATTTACAAAATATTCATTTTTTGTATCAAAGCGTGGAACTATATGAACTATTTCTTCGATTGCTTCTATCTCTATAAAATTGTATATTTCTACTAATTTAATAAAGGACAGTCATAAACGAACGGAGTTTTTTTAGATATAAAATCGTACCATTACACAAGTACGTGATGAAATGGTGATTTATTTGGTAGTATTACTTCCGTTATCAATAATGTCTAAATAAATAAAAAATCATGTTAAATCAACTTCTACAATAATTTAAAGTTATATTGTAATTAGCATATACCTGTGCATAACAAGTTCCATTGTCAGACTGATATTCGAAAAGTTCTGCATCATCCATAGCAATAGCTATATTACTAAACCATGGTCGATTTTGGAATTTGTTTGTTGCACGTAAAATATTTATATTTTTTAATGTAACAGAACCAAATATCTTTATTCGATAGTCTTCGGCTGAAATAATATCTAACATATCGAAAAATGAGTCCAAACACTCAAGAAATTTGGCAAAACCTTTTATCATATTTTCAGTTAAATCCGGATTCTTTTTTTGTTATTCAAAAAATATGGAAGCTTCCAAAAGTTTAAATTCAAATAATTTTGAAGTGTAGATCAAAGCGGTTGGAGTTTTGTGTAATTCTTCCGTAACTCTTCGCTTAATTATTGCTTTACGTCGAATCTAAAACAAATAATTAGTATTTCGATATATTATGTAATAACAAAAATAATTATAATTTTTTAAAGTATATTTACAGTTTTCATTATTTGCTCTTCTATGCCTTTCTTATTACTAAGACGATATGGAGTTTTTACGTAGGACTTGTGCAAACTTTCAAATGTTTCAGTAGTATATCCATTAATTGCTCTGTATTCCCGAATTGTATCGACGATATGGAAAATCCATGAGTGAAACTTTGGAAATTTCATTTTTGAATCTGATTTTTTTCGAAATAAAATGACAAACAGATCGGCCCATTCGTTAATCGCCTTCTGTATGATTATTAAAATAAGTTGGTATTATTGCTAAATATTTTAATATGATATATTAATATTACCTGAAATTTTTCTAGATCACTTTCTTTAAATATCTCTAATCTACTCAATATATACATTTCGTTCCATTTTACATAGACTTCCGAAAGATCATTACTTAATAAACCATCAACCACAAATACCATCACCTTCATTAAATCTCTATGCTCACTTGCAGTTAATCGGGCTATTGATTATAACCCTTTTGAAAATATTTTTAAACCTGGATACCTTGGAATAGCTCCAATTCTCTCGTTCATTTTATCTATTGATGATCTTCCAAGTATTCCTTTAGTGAATTCTATTTGATAGTGATATAGACCTAGATCCAAGTGATGCATTCTATCAGGTACAGTGGCTGCATAAATATTTAGATTTCTAGATTTAAATATATAAAGTTAGCATATATCCATAAAATATATAAATAAAAATATAAATAAAAATACAAATACTTACGGAATATTCCAGAAGTAATTTTTAACCGGTTCTAAACTTATCGAATGACCAGTATTATTGTTAAAATGTTCCATCATATTTTCATGGTTACGAAGTATTATTTGATCTTGCATTGTATCTATTAAATCATTCTTTTGAACTAAACAAAAATGACAAGGAAAATTTGAACTGGCGGATTTATAAGTTAATGAATATGTGCATGCTTCCGGCCAATCGCCAATTATAGTAGATATTTTCGGAAAAAACCAGATAATTCTGTTATTAATTTTGTAATTGATTCCATTTTCATTTTCAAATAGAGGATCTAATAAGAATTTTAAAGATTTATGAAAAGTTTCACGAACTAATTTTTTAAATTCAGGAGATGTCTTTTCTTTCTCATTTTTAGCAAATAAAATCGGAAAATATCCTAATAATTGTTTAGCATCTTCCTTATTTCTTCTCCATGTAAGAATATTTCCAAGAGATATGTAAATAGGATGTAATGAACTTTTTTCTAATGTGTCTGTTGTAGTTGCATCTGAATAAAGAATAAGGGACAAAATACATGCCGAAGATGGAATTGAGGCTTCCGCATATTTCCACCAATTTCCAAAATTTTGTTCTGCATATGATTTTTCCCCTTGATGCTGATATAAATAAGAAGATTAATAAAACTCTATAAATATTTAAAATAAGACAGAATTTAATATATATTTACCTTTTTATTTTCATATTTAAATATAAAATGTTGAAGTATTTCAGAATTTGACAAAAGAATTTCAATACAATTTTTAATTGGACGATAATTAATGAAATACTCTCGATTATTATGCACGAGTATACAATGTTTAGAATAAGATAATTGTGATATGTTCATTTTGTCCATGAACTTTCAACCAGTTTCGATATTTTTTGGAAGAGGCGATTGAGATAAATCTGAATGTCTATTAAAGAATTTTATGAATGAATTTCCAGCTTTATTACTAAGATTGTGTTTTGTAATAAGAGTCATTAAATCTGCATATGCCTCGTTTGGAAATTCTTTAATTTCAACTTCGGATTCTTCTATATTATCTTACAAAGTCAAACTTTTAGGTTCAAGTTCTTCCAGAGTATTACTCATATTGGTATCAGATTTTTCTGTATAATTTTGCAAACTTTCAGATAAAATTTCATCAAAGTTTTCAAATTCTTCCGAACGAAGAGAAACATCACCAGCATAATTTGAATCACTTTCATATTGGTAAGAAATTTCGGATACTGACGGTAGGTTTTCTTCTCGAATACTTTACAATTCTTCAATTTGACTAAAATCATCACTATCTAATGACATTTCATTAATACTCGAGACCGTATCTGAAATATCATTATTGGATTCCTCTGTNATTAAAATTACACTAATCTTCGAAAATCCTTATTTCATGATTAAATTAAGTATTGTCATTACATTTCTTCCTTAAACAAAATATGTCGTGATTAAAAATCATTGTCCTTCATTCTTTTGAAATTGTCATTACATGAATTATTCGTATTATCTATTAACATATATCTTTAATTAGCAAAATTGGTCATCACATTTCATTTTTTTTCTTTTGATTTTTGAAATCTGCGCATATCATAATTTAATAGTATTATACATATTATACATACCTTTAATTAATTTTCGCATATTAAAAAGTTTTTTTTTTTTGATTGATTATTTGTTCTAATTACAATACAATTTATTTTGAAATTTGTTACGCATTTTCGAAACATATAATTTAATAGTATTATGCATACTTTTAATTATATTTTTGCTATTGTATTATTATTAAAATTACACTAATCTTCAAAAATTTTTAATTCACGATTAAATTAGGTATTGTCATTACATTTCTTTCTTAAACGAAATATGTCGTGATTAAAAAAATCATTGTCCTTCATTCTTTTAAAACTGTCATTACATGAATTAGTCGTATTATCTATTAACATATATCTTTAATTAGCAAAATCGATTTTTGAAATCTGCGCATATCATAATTTAACATATTATACATACCTTTAATTATATTTCTGCAATTTTCGCATATTAAAAAGTTTTTTTTCTTGATTGATTATTATTTGTTCTAATTACAATACAATTTATTTTGAAATTTGTTATGCATTTTCGAAACATATTATAATTTAATAGTATTGTATATACCTTTAATTATACTCTTGCATATTGAAAAATTTAATAGTATTATTTGAGATTATATATAAAAGCTCTCTCCCCAAATACAAAATATATAGTAATTAATGCAATAATTTCTTTTTTATTTTTTATATTTAAATAAACAGAAAAGCGAAATATTCAATAATTTATAACTATATNAGATCGGCCCATTCGTTAATCGCCTTCTGTATGATTATTAAAATAAGTTAGTATTATTGCTAAATATTTTAATATGATATATTAATATTACCTGAAATTTTTCTAGATCACTTTCTTTAAATATCTCTAATCTACTCAATATATACATTTCGTTCCATTTTACATAGACTTCCGAAAGATCATTACTTAATAAACCATCAACCACAAATACCATCACCTTCATTAAATCTCTATGCTCACTTGCAGTTAATCGGGCTATTGATTATAACCCTTTTGAAAATATTTTTAAACCTGGATACCTTGGAATAGCTCCAATTCTCTCGTTCATTTTATCTATTGATGATCTTCCAAGTATTCCTTTAGTGAATTCTATTTGATAGTGATATAGACCTAGATCCAAGTGATGCATTCTATCAGGTACAGTGGCTGCATAAATATTTAGATTTCTAGATTTAAATATATAAAGTTAGCATATATCCATAAAATATATAAATAAAAATATAAATAAAAATACAAATACTTACGGAATATTCCAGAAGTAATTTTTAACCGGTTCTAAACTTATCGAATGACCAGTATTATTGTTAAAATGTTCCATCATATTTTCATGGTTACGAAGTATTATTTGATCTTGCATTGTATCTATTAAATCATTCTTTTGAACTAAACAAAAATGACAAGGAAAATTTGAACTGGCGGATTTATAAGTTAATGAATATGTGCATGCTTCCGGCCAATCGCCAATTATAGTAGATATTTTCGGAAAAAACCAGATAATTCTGTTATTAATTTTGTAATTGATTCCATTTCCATTTTCAAATAGAGGATCTAATAAGAATTTTAAAGATTTATGAAAAGTTTCACGAACTAATTTTTTAAATTCAGGAGATGTCTTTTCTTTCTCATTTTTAGCAAATAAAATCGGAAAATATCCTAATAATTGTTTAGCATCTTCCTTATTTCTTCTCCATGTAAGAATATTTCCAAGAGATATGTAAATAGGATGTAATGAACTTTTTTCTAATGTGTCTGTTGTAGTTGCATCTGAATAAAGAATAAGGGACAAAATACATGCCGAAGATGGAATTGAGGCTTCCGCATATTTCCACCAATTTCCAAAATTTTGTTCTGCATATGATTTTTCCCCTTGATGCTGATATAAATAAGAAGATTAATAAAACTCTATAAATATTTAAAATAAGACAGAATTTAATATATATTTACCTTTTTATTTTCATATTTAAATATAAAATGTTGAAGTATTTCAGAATTTGACAAAAGAATTTCAATACAATTTTTAATTGGACGATAATTAATGAAATACTCTCGATTATTATGCACGAGTATACAATGTTTAGAATAAGATAATTGTGATATGTTCATTTTGTCCATGAACTTTCAACCAGTTTCGATATTTTTTGGAAGAGGCGATTGAGATAAATCTGAATGTCTATTAAAGAATTTTATGAATGAATTTCCAGCTTTATTACTAAGATTGTGTTTTGTAATAAGAGTCATTAAATCTGCATATGCCTCGTTTGGAAATTCTTTAATTTCAACTTCGGATTCTTCTATATTATCTTACAAAGTCAAACTTTTAGGTTCAAGTTCTTCCAGAGTATTACTCATATTGGTATCAGATTTTTCTGTATAATNATACCTTTAATTATACTCTTGCATATTGAAAAATTTAATAGTATTATTTGAGATTATATATAAAAGCTCTCTCCCCAAATACAAAATATATAGTAATTAATGCAATAATTTCTTTTTTATTTTTTATATTTAAATAAACAGAAAAGCGAAATATTCAATAATTTATAACTATATAATACAATACAATATATAATATAATAACTATATAATACAATTATATAATATAATACAATTATATAATATAATACAATTATATAATATAATACAATACAATTAAAATATAAATTTATTTACAAAATATTCATTTTTTGTATCAAAGCGTGGAACTATATGAACTATTTCTTCGATTGCTTCTATCTCTATAAAATTGTATATTTCTACTAATTTAATAAAGGACAGTCATAAACGAACGGAGTTTTTTTAGATATAAAATCGTACCATTACACAAGTACGTGATGAAATGGTGATTTATTTGGTAGTATTACTTCCGTTATCAATAATGTCTAAATAAATAAAAAATCATGTTAAATCAACTTCTACAATAATTTAAAGTTATATTGTAATTAGCATATACCTGTGCATAACAAGTTCCATTGTCAGACTGATATTCGAAAAGTTCTGCATCATCCATAGCAATAGCTATATTACTAAACCATGGTCGATTTTGGAATTTGTTTGTTGCACGTAAAATATTTATATTTTTTAATGTAACAGAACCAAATATCTTTATTCGATAGTCTTCGGCTGAAATAATATCTAACATATCGAAAAATGAGTCCAAACACTCAAGAAATTTGGCAAAACCTTTTATCATATTTTCAGTTAAATCCGGATTCTTTTTTTGTTATTCAAAAAATATGGAAGCTTCCAAAAGTTTAAATTCAAATAATTTTGAAGTGTAGATCAAAGCGGTTGGAGTTTTGTGTAATTCTTCCGTAACTCTTCGCTTAATTATTGCTTTACGTCGAATCTAAAACAAATAATTAGTATTTCGATATATTATGTAATAACAAAAATAATTATAATTTTTTAAAGTATATTTACAGTTTTCATTATTTGCTCTTCTATGCCTTTCTTATTACTAAGACGATATGGAGTTTTTACGTAGGACTTGTGCAAACTTTCAAATGTTTCAGTAGTATATCCATTAATTGCTCTGTATTCCCGAATTGTATCGACGATATGGAAAATCCATGAGTGAAACTTTGGAAATTTCATTTTTGAATCTGATTTTTTTCGAAATAAAATGACAAACAGATCGGCCCATTCGTTAATCGCCTTCTGTATGATTATTAAAATAAGTTGGTATTATTGCTAAATATTTTAATATGATATATTAATATTACCTGAAATTTTTCTAGATCACTTTCTTTAAATATCTCTAATCTACTCAATATATACATTTCGTTCCATTTTACATAGACTTCCGAAAGATCATTACTTAATAAACCATCAACCACAAATACCATCACCTTCATTAAATCTCTATGCTCCCTTGCAGTTAATCGGGCTATTGATTATAACCCTTTTGAACATATTTTTAAACCTGGATACCTTGGAATAGCTCCAATTCTCTCGTTCATTTTATCTATTGATGATCTTCCAAGTATTCCTTTAGTGAATTCTATTTGATAGTGATATAGACCTAGATCCAAGTGATGCATTCTATCAGGTACAGTGGCTGCATAAATATTTAGATTTCTAGATTTAAATATATAAAGTTAGCATATATCCATGAAATATATAAATAAAAATATAAATAAAAATACAAATACTTACGGAATATTCCAGAAGTAATTATTAACCGGTTCTAAACTTATCGAATGACCAGTATTATTGTTAAAAGGTTCCATCATATTTTCATGGTTACGAAGTATTATTTGATCTTGCATTGTATCTATTAAAGCATTCTTTTGAACTTAACAAAAATGACAAGGAAAATTTGAACTGGCGGATTTATAAGTTAATGAATATGTGCATGCTTCCGGCCAATCGCCAATTATAGTAGATATTTTCGGAAAAAACCAGATAATTCTGTTATTAATTTTGTAATTGATTCCATTTTCATTTTCAAATAGAGGATCTAATAAGAATTTTAAAGATTTATGAAAAGTTTCACGAACTAATTTTTTAAATTCAGGAGATGTCTTTTCTTTCTCATTTTTAGCAAATAAAATCGGAAAATATCCTAATAATTGTTTAGCATCTTCCTTATTTCTTCTCCATGTAAGAATATTGCCAAGAGATATGTAAATAGGATGTAATGAACTTTTTCCTAATGTGTCTGTTGTAGTTGCATCTGAATAAAGAATAAGGGACAAAATACATGCCGAAGGTGGAATTGAGGCTTCCGCATATTTCCACCAATTTCCAAAATTTTGTTCTGCATATAATTTTTCCCCTTGATGCTGATATAAATAAGAAGATTAATAAAACTCTATAAATATTTAAAATAAGACAGAATTTAATATATATTTACCTTTTTATTTTCATATTTAAATATAAAATGTTGAAGTATTTCAGAATTTGACAAAAGAATTTCAATACAATTTTTAATTGGACGATAATTAATGAAATACTCTCGATTATTATGCACGAGTATACAATGTTTAGAATAAGATAATTGTGATCTGTTCATTTTGTCCATGAACTTTCAACCAGTTTCGATATTTTTTGGGAGAGGCGATTGAGATAAATCTGAATGTCTATTAAAGAATTTTATGAATGAATTTCCAGCTTTATTACTAAGATTGTGTTTTGTAATAAGAGTCATTAAATCTGCATATGCCTCGTTTGGAAATTCTTTAATTTCAACTTCGGATTCTTCTATATTATCTTACAAAGTCAAACTTTTAGGTTCAAGTTCTTCCAGAGTATTACTCATATTGGTATCAGATTTTTCTGTATAATTTTGCATACTTTCAGATAAAATTTCATCAAAGTTTTCAAATTCTTCCGAACGAAGAGAAACATCACCAGCATAATTTGAATCACTTTCATATTGGTAAGAAATCTCGGATACTGACGGTAGGTTTTCTTCTCGAATACTTTACAATTCTTCAATTTGACTAAAATCATCACTATCTAATGACATTTCATTAATACTCGAGACCGTATCTGAAATATCATTATTGGATTCCTCTGTGCTGGTATTAAGTTCTTTAAGTTTATTACAATATTTTACATGTTGGGAGTATGCATTTCGGCTCGAAAGATAACGATCACAATATAGACATTTAAAATTTACAGACATTGTTTTTAAATCAAAGTTTAATATTTTAAAGTTTAATATTTTTACTCAAGTTTTTAGACATTTTTTAACATATTTTTTCATAGTACTTATATATCTTTTCAAATTTTCAAATTGATCTTTTCAATAATAAAGAAAAACTTCCAAACATATTTGATTTGTTTTGCAATTTTCTATATTAATTGATAAATATACAATAAAAAGAACATAAGATTTTATAATAAATACTATATCTGTAAAATTTTGTTTTGCAATTTTTGATATACACGATAATTTTGTGATATAAAAAGAATATAAGATTTTATAATCAATGCTATATCTGTAAAATAAATATATATTTATACTTTTTAATATATTCATTTTGTTTTGCAATTTTATATAATTTTATGATATAAAAGAATTTAAAAGTTTTCGTTTTTGTTTTACAATTATTATAAAATTTTATATTCTTTTTATATCACAAAATTATTAAAAATGCTATATCTGTAAAATAAATATATTTATACTTTCGAATATATTCGTATTTTGATAAGTATTATCAAATTATCCAATAAGTTATAATATGTATAAATGTAGATCCTTTATTTATATCACGTGCACTGTGTCATGAATGTTTGTTTATTTTAGACCCTTACGTTCAGTCGTCTATATTTTTATACTCCTAAGTTTCACAAGGACCCCGAGCAATCTATGAATAGGTCAGATAATACTAAAATAGGAAATAAGAAAGAAAAAATATAATTTTTGTAAATAAATTTTTAAATTTTAATTAAAAATAAGTAACTTTTTAAAAAATTTACTATGATTGCTAAGCAAACTCTAATGTGACCTATTTATAGATTGTTCGGGGTCCTGTTTCACATACTTTAGCCAGAACTAAAATGGACGTAAAATTGCGAAAGTGTATAGTCAATTTTTTTCGTCTTTATTTTTATACTCCTAAGTCTCATAGTCAATTTTTTTCGTCTATATTTTTATACTCCCAGAACTAAAATGGACGTAAAATTGCGAAAGTGTATANGTGTTTTGTAATAAGAGTCATTAAATCTGCATATGCCTCGTTTGGAAATTCTTTAATTTCAACTTCGGATTCTTCTATATTATCTTACAAAGTCAAACTTTTAGGTTCAAGTTCTTCCAGAGTATTACTCATATTGGTATCAGATTTTTCTGTATAATTTTGCAAACTTTCAGATAAAATTTCATCAAAGTTTTCAAATTCTTCCGAACGAAGAGAAACATCACCAGCATAATTTGAATCACTTTCATATTGGTAAGAAATTTCGGATACTGACGGTAGGTTTTCTTCTCGAATACTTTACAATTCTTCAATTTGACTAAAATCATCACTATCTAATGACATTTCATTAATACTCGAGACCGTATCTGAAATATCATTATTGGATTCCTCTGTGCTGGTATTAAGTTCTTTAAGTTTATTACAATATTTTACATGTTGGGAGTATGCATTTCGGCTCGAAAGATAACGATCACAATATAGACATTTAAAATTTACAGACATTGTTTTTAAATTAAAGTTTAATATTTTAAAGTTTAATATTTTTACTGAAGTTTTTAGACATTTTTTAACATATTTTTTCATAGTACTTATATATCTTTTCAAATTTTCAAATTTATCTTTTCAATAATAAAGAAAAACTTCCGAACATATTTGATTTGTTTTGCAATTTTCTATATTAATTGATAAATATACAATAAAAAGAACATAAGATTTTATAATAAATACTATATCTGTAAAATTTTGTTTTGCAATTTTTGATATACACGATAATTTNCCAGAACTAAAATGGACGTAAAATTGCGAAAGTGTATAGTCAATTTTTTTCGTCTTTATTTTTATACTCCTAAGTCTCATAGTCAATTTTTTTCGTCTATATTTTTATACTCCCAGAACTAAAATGGACGTAAAATTGCGAAAGTGTATAATATTTTTAACATGTTTATATTCCTCTGTAAATATGATAGTTTTTATTCCAGTATAAAAAATATATATTTTCTTTACATATTTTTTTTATATATTTTTTCAATTTGAAATACATATTTTCTTTACATATTTTTTTAATTTGAAATACATATTTTCTTTACATATTTTTTCAATTTGAAATACATATTTTCTCAATGAGTTTCAGTACTCTTATTTCAGGTACCCACAAAAAAACTTCACGACCTTCCGCAAGTTCTTCGCGACCTTCCGTAAGATCTTCTCGACCTTCCGTAAGTTCTTCTCGACGAGCTACAAGAAACAACGATATATCAGAAAGTAATGATGGTAATAAAACTATAACAAAAGTGTTTAAGAATGTATATAGTTTAATTTAACATGTTATTTAAAAATACAGATAATAGGGCAATAATTCTAAAAATCTACGAAAAACTAAATAAACTCGAAACAGATTTTGCAGATATGAAAAAAGGTCAAAGTGGTATAGAAACAAATATTAAAAAAATTAAAAATGAAATATGCTTGCTAACGAATGATAAAGAATTTATGGAGGTAAATTATTACTTTATTAATAGTTTAATGAAATTTGAAGTTTTATAATTATTAATAAAATTTTACAAAATAGAATATAATTGTAAGCGCGGCCGAAGTGATATTAAAATTAAATTTGTATCCCAGTCCTCAAGAATATAAAGAAAGCTGTGAAGCTTATATTCAACAATTTCATGAAGACATTTATAATTCGTTTGGTCAGAAATGGAATGTATATTATGAATCAAAAATCCAATCAAAGGTATGAAATTTGAAATATTTAAAATATTCCGAAATATTCTGAAATTTATTTCACTTTTTAATAATTAAATATAGTTAAGTGATAAGATACGTAGTCAACGAGGTACATTGTGTGGTAAAATAAGGACTGCCATGTACGATGTTTTTGGAAACCAACTCCGCCCAATAAAATCTAACGCAAAATCTCAAGAAATTCTAAATTGGAAGCAACTCCCCAGCACCAAAAGTTGTTATAAAAAAATTTTTGATAAATCAGATTTCCCCGGGAATCCGACTTATATTGAGGCAATCCTAAAAAAGTATGGTCCCCAACTTCGAAACCACCTGAACAACATGTTGCTTGGGCAATATCAATCGTCCAAACAATATTAGACCCAACAAATGGAAATATAAAAATTTCGGAGGATACCATAAAATATCCTTTATCGATTAATATTGTAAGTTTTATAACTTCACTTGTGAAAATATTCCGAAAATTTACTAAAAACTTAATAAAAATAGGAAAAAATAAAAAATAAAGAAACATTCGAGATCAAATCTGAATCCGAATCTGAACCTGAAAATTCTCCTCCACCATCTTCCTCTTCTCCAAAAAAACGAAAAAGTGCACCCGAATCGGCCCCAACTTTGAATAATAAAAATTTATTACAAAACGAAAAAACTCGTATTGTACCTTCGAAACGGAAAAGTGCGTCCGAACCTGCGTCAGATGTAAATGAAAATTTATTAAAAAACAGAGAAACTCATACTGTACCTTCGAAACGGAAAAGTGCGCCCGAACCTGTGTCAGATGTAAGTAATGATCGTGAAATAGAATTTTCCCCATTAAGCGAAATCCGAAAAAAGCAGAGGAAAAAGCCAGAAAAAGAAATTATGAGGAAATATTCGAAAGTGAAAATGAAAATGAAAGTGAAAATGAAAGTGAAAATGAAAGTGAAAATGAAAGTAATGAAAGTGAAAATGAATCAAATAATGAAAGTAGCAATAATGATAATAATGAAGAATAATTTTTTTCTTTATTTGTATATAAATTTTTTTGTTTATTTATAATAAATAATAATAATAAATAATAATAAATAAAAATAAACGTTTATCGTGAAATATAAAATTTTGAAAAAATAAATGAAATGAAACGAAAACAAGCAGATTATTTCGAAAAGCTTCGAAAATATTTTGAAATATCTAAATCAAAAACTCTATATCACACCAGTGGTGTTGAGCACCATACCATACCTCATGCAGCAGGGGTTAGGGTTAGGGTTTTTCATGGGTAGTGTATTTATCACCGTATGTCACACCCTTCGAATATCAATTTTTATTAGATATTCTAGGGACTTAGAATTTTTTTACATGCAGAAACCATATTTGTCACAACGCTAATATTTGTCACATAGACTTTCACATGAATAGTTTCCAATCATCTTGTTATCATGTGCCTATTTATTTAATCATGTGTTTTATTTTTATTGGTTGAAAAATCACAGGTGTTGAACACCACTGGTGTGATTTAGCAATGTCGATCTAAATTACGGAAATTTATTATACCGAAAATTTTCGAAATTTTATTACACGATAAATTTTCGGAAATTTATATTAACGTCAGTATTCCGTCATATTTTCAAAAATTTCCGTAGGTCCCGTAATATGACGGAAATTTACGCCATGTTAAATTTCTGTAAATTTACGCCTATTAAAATTTCCTGATGGTATTCGTTCTTTGTTGCTAATATGGTATGGTTG
The DNA here is from genome assembly GCA_003547095.1 of Diversispora epigaea. NCBI lineage: Eukaryota > Fungi > Glomeromycota > Glomeromycetes > Diversisporales > Diversisporaceae > Diversispora > Diversispora epigaea. The sequence goes on from PQFF01000436.1 coordinate 56,855, forward strand.
ATAATATAATCTGAATCATATGCATTTCGTTGTAAATTAGGATAGATTTCTTGGATTAAATAATTTAAAGATGATTCGTCATCTTCCCAGGGAATAACCATTTTGTCAGGAACGCGGATTATGTTGTTCTCAATAGTTGGTTCAGTTCCGTTTCCGATACGAAGCAAGAAGTTCTGAAAGTTAGGTGATGTGTCTTGTGTGCGCATATTGATTTGTAAATGAAGTATTTCGACGGTTGACCAGAGCGGGGATTTTACGATAGAAGCGTTGACAATTTGAGCTCGCGTGCCTTGTTGAATTACGGGAAGCACTTGTCGGAAATCTCCACCAAGTATGACGATTTTTCCTCCGAAAAGAAGATTATTGTTTACCAAATCTCTCAAGAGTCTGTCCAAGGCTTCAAGAGCATAACGGTATGCCATAGGTGCTTCGTCCCAAATGATTATTGATGCACGACCGATGAGACAGGCTAATTCCGATTGTTTTTTAACGTTACACGTTGAGTTAGTATCAAGAGAAATGGGTATTTTGAAGTGAGAATGGGCCGTGCGTCCACCAGGCATTATCAGTGCTGCTATACCCGAAGAGGCAGTAGCAAGAGCAATGGAGTCGCAGGATCTGACAGATGCAAGTAAGCAACGGTAGAGATATGTTTTACCGGTACCACTAGGACCGTCAACAAAAAAAAATCCTGGTTGATTTTTTTCTACACAATGCAGGATTCTATCGAAAATACGTTTTTGATCATTGTTTAGTTTCCAGATACCATTTAAATCTTTGGGAGAAATAGGGATTGTAAGTTCTTCGAGGATAAGGTTCGACGAAAAGTCATGGTTATTCAGGTTTGGCACGATTTCAGGTATGTTGTAATCACGTATTGTTTTATGATGTTGTTCCAAGAATTGATTAATATCGTTAAGTACAGCGTTGACACGAAGATTTCCTTCAGGTATTCCGTTTTTAGCATAATCTTCTGACATCGCGAGATAATTTTCGTTCCAAAGATTTCGTGTGTTGTTGGGTTCACAAAATACCAAGATTGTCGCAAACAAATGGCGCAGGGCATGTGACATACAAAATCAGCGTGCTTCTACCAGGCATTGTTGGGAGCTGTTGTCTGTTTCGAGCAGTTCACAGCATTCCGCGCTTTTTCTGAATGTTGAGTACAGGATTTTGTCTACAGTTTTAAGATCATTGAAGCATGTTGCACCTTTGACATGGTTTAGCAGAATTCGAAGGTAATAGCGTTCTCCTTCTGATGGGTTTACTGCATATATTCTCCCGATAACGTTACTGAATTTTCGTTTTGTCCATTGCTTACGTGTTTTATTCCAAACGTAATATCGGGGAAATTCTGGGTATAAATAATTACGTGCTTCTGGATCCGTAAGGTTCATACGAAAGTATTCTGTAAGTGATTTCGTTCGTCAAAAAGAATTTTGGCAATGTCGTCGTTATCAGAAAATCGGATTGTTTGATGTTTTGGAAGATGAATTTGCAATCTGTATACCGAAGGGTGAATTGCATTCATGTCGAAATCGAATATTCTCCAGCAGGCTTCTGAAGCAGAAATCCAACGGGCATCGAGATATTGTTTTATTTCGTCGTTATTATAATCCGAAGTAACTTCAATGGCGGCCTTGTCGTGTCCTTTGTATATATACTTGTAAAGGTATTTAACAGCCTTTATGCTGGAACAAACTTCAACGTTAATATGACAATCATACTTCAGAGAGAGGTAAGGATTGTAAGGTACTATCCAATGATTGTCTAGTTTAATGTTTCTTACATTTACAAAAAGTCCGTTTCTACGTCTATAAATAAGGTAAGAATCTGAACCTTGTACGGTAAATTCGGCGAAATCTCGTGGATAATTTTTCTTGCACTTGCCATTCTTCATACAGGGTACATTCGGATTAAATGGGTCACACAGTCTGTGCATCATATGTTTTATTACGGTTTCGTAAAGTCTCAGTTCGGTACAGCAGTTAGAAATTTCTGCTCTAACGATTGAATCATAATCATCGGGTGTTCGAAGTTTATCTGCAGGGCATAGAATGATAAGAACATGGGCGTGAGGGAGACCACGTTTTTGAAATTCAATTACGTGTACTCGAGCAATAACGCGTTCGAGAATTCCATTTTGAAAAAGGTCCTTTTTTAGTTCTTCAAGTTTTGCACGAAAGATGCGGCTTGTAAGGTCAGGTCGGTCTACAGGTTTTTGTTTTTGCAATAGTTCCATTTTGATTTCTAACCATTCGGGATTGCAAGTTGCGGTAATAAAGATATCTGGTTTTCCAAAATGTTGTACTAAAGTCATCGCATTTTAATAACGTTGGTACATGTCCAGATGACCACCAATAAAAGACGACGGTAAAATGATACGTTTTCCTACATGAGATGCATCTGTATTGTCTGTCGCAAGGTAGTCCTGTAAGCCTTGATATAACTCACTTCTAATTGTACCTTGATTAAAACGAAAAAAGTTAAGCCTTTCGGATTCAATTTTGACATAATTGTCCACAACATATTGTTGAAAAAGACGACCACCAAGAAGAATTAATGATTGTGAACAATTTCGAATTTGTATTCGGTACGCGTAATACTCTTTTGGAGTTATTTTTTTGTTGTGTCCACTCATTCCAATATGCCATCCGTGCTCACCATGTGGGAAAAGAAGAGGATATTGCATAGGGTCGTAACAGCCACTTACTTCAGAAATTCTCTGGAATCTTCCTGAACGTGGAAGAACAATTATATCTCGTTTTTGCACATCAACTGGATCGTTACCTTCGATCCAAATAGCTGCTACTTGTGAAACGGACGGAGTATTATATACACGTTGATCAAGACCCGAGTTCGCCTTGATGATAAGTTTGCAGCGTGAAAGATCTTTGATTTCGGAAAGACAACGAAAGCTGGCAACGAAGGGATTGATTTCATCCAAAATACATCTAATTTTGTTAATCGTATCTCGGCATAGTGAAGGCATAACTCTCAACCTGTTTTCATCGGCATGCTCGGTGTCGTAGATGTAAAGTTGAAGGAATCGTAGTTGTTCATTATTTGGAAGAAAATCAGGTATAGCATGATAGATTCCATCTTGAGTACGAAAACAATAAACCCCGTTCCGTCCGTTAGCCAATTCTTCATCAAATTTTACACCCATGGACGTAAAGGCAAAGAGGGAATTGTAAGCACGAATATTCTGCCAAAACCCTATTCCGATTTTGTCATCCTTGACAAATAGACTTCTCAATTCTTCGGGCACGTCGTTTTCTACTAACACAACTTTTCCATTTGCACAGCACAAACCCGGAGACTCTCTAGCAAATTTCTTAGCCCTACACGCTTCGCAGAAAATTGTGGTTGGAAGCTGGAACCTTTCGAACTGAGCAAACTCGAAAAAGTTCTTCGCATCATAGATATTTTGTGAGTTCCGATGGCGCATACGGCATTGGCGTACCCGATTTGTTTGTCTTTGCCTCAAAAGTTCATAATTCTCCCTCTGTTGTTTTCTCCGTACGTTGACTACACGTTTCTGAATTCTTTTATAGTTGNATTATGGAGCTGGGCCGAATTCGTCTGAAATTCTCAGAAAATTTTTTTATTTTTTTTCGTGCATAAAGTGAAAGGGATTATTTATATAAAAATGGAATTGACAAAAATTTACCATTTCTTTTTTAATCCATTATTTTTCCCATCCAATCGATTCATTGTGGTTCAGACTTTTATTCCTTTGACTTGTACCTAATAAATTTTTTTTTAAAACATTGAACTAATAATTAAAATTTATTTCTTCAAAAAATCGTCAGTACAAAAATTTTCATAAATTATTTTAGATTATTATTTTTTTTTATTCATAATACATACAAAAAGTATCGAAATTTTATTCTTATAATATATCTATATCCACATACAAAACGTACCGAAACATAATAAAAAAAAAATAAAGCGAAATTTTCAAAAATTATCTTAGTCTGTTACTTTTCCGCCATCACGGTGGGATCCTTTACCCTTTTTTGGTTTGCTTAATAGATTTTTGAAATAACAATTTAATTCGTCTTATCAAAAATCGTCGGCACACAAAATTCTCCAAGACCCTGCATGAATGAATGTTTTCTCAGTCTAGGCAATCAAGCTATTAATCTTGACACAATCAACTTTAAAAAAATAAATTAAACCAGTTTTTACCATAAAACATACAAAAAAGGAAACGCAAAGAAAACCCCTAGAAATAATAAATCCGGTTTTTGTTGATCATCTGTAAAATTTCTCATCTGTGAAACTTCTGTGAAGAAACACATGTTTGTAAATGAACCGAATTGTCCTATGACAGGGGCTAGCCTACAACAGGGGCGTTACAACCGAAATTTAGTAATATAGATAAATACATAGACATTAAAAAATTTGGAAAGATCTACCCTTTAATTTTTACAATCTCGTCCCGGAACAGGAATAACATTAAGGTCATAAAAAATAAAGATACATATTTTTAATTTCAAATGGGTACATCAATAAAAGAAACAAGATAATAACCTCTTTTTATGTAGTAAAATAAAATTTTATGTATAATCGCCCGATTCCATTTTTCTTTTATCACTAAAAATTTTTAATAAAACCCCTATTTGGGATTATTTAGGTTATTCAAAGTTTTCAATATAGCTTTTAAATTTTGTTCTAATTTGTCAAATCTTGCCTCCTGATTATTAAATCTTGTCTTAAATTCATTTTCCAGGTTGTTAAATCTTTCTTGCATTGATAATTGATCATAAACGTTTGTAGTAGGACCTGGATCTTCGGATAAAAGTTCATTATAACTGACATTCTTTAATAATTTGTTGTTTGATTTCCAATTTCTTTGTGATTTCTTGTTCAATTTAGAAGTAACTTTTAATGGGAAATTTTCTTCGTCAATAAATGAAATTTTATCAATTACATCATTATATTTGGTTGTACTGGGTTCAATAGAATCCAAATCTATAGTACTTGAAGGACCTTCATTTTTTATATGTCGATATTTTTTTGAATAGAATGAATTGTCTAAAATTTATAATAGAATTTAAGTAAACCTAATTCATCTTAGGATTGAAAACGTTTTTATTATCAGTTATACCCACCATTGTCATCATCATCATCATCACCATCATCATGATAATCTTCACTATCATCACAATCATCATCGCTATAATCCGAATCCGTTAATTCAGCTAAATTCTCACCCATAAGACGCAATTTTTGTTTCTCAACCTCGGTAAGCCAGGTATCGATCATATCAGGATCAGATATGTAATAAATGTATCGAGGATTACCTCTTTTACTATCACGAGGTTTTTCTAAAGCTTCATATTCAGCAATAAGTTCAGCACGATATCTATGAGCTGCTGTCCGACCTTCTTTATTTGCTTTATCAAATGCACCACTATAGAATTAAGAGAAATCAAAATTTTTAAAACTTCCAAAACTTAAAAAACTTTTATAATCTACACAATTTATAATGATAATTAAATAATATACTTACTTCATAAATGCAATCAACATATTTTGGAAAATTAACACCAATATTATACTTCCTAGTATACTCATTACATCTACAGCATAAATATCCCATTGGTCTAATTGATCCCATCTTCCATTGGTCCAAAAGAATACAGCTTCTACTGATGAAACGAATTGTGAATAATAATTATCAAGTCGGTCAGATTTATCAACATCCTGATAGATCGTTATATTTGAGTATAAGTCTGGATTCGAAGTGTCTTTAATTTTATAAGTAGCAATTCGTAAGCTCGAGTCATCCACATAATTAAGAAGAATGAACCTTAAGAAGATCGTAATAATAAAATGTAATAAAATAAAATGAAATGAAATAAATTAATAACATTTAAAATAACGAAAAAAAATAAAAAAGTTCATTACAATTATTTTAATTATTATAATTACATAGCGTGACCAAATGCAAGTACGGCAATCAACATGAATGCAAAGAATGGCCAGATAGTATTTAAAATATTTTTAATGATATAAATAAAACGTCCCGGACCTTCAAAATATCTCAATAGTAATAACTATAAATAAATAAAATAATGTTAATAAAATGGAGAATAAATAATAATGTCAAAAATAATAATGAAAATAATAATAAAATACTAAAAAATTTCTTCGTCCAGAACAAGAGTAAAGAAGACAAAAAAAGACTTACCACTTCAAGCCACATAACTAAAGCTGTAAACGCTAAAACAGGGTTAAATACTGAAAAATGCAAAGAGATTTTTTCATGATCATATAAAATACTCTGCACGCTAATTGCTAACGGTAATAGCACTGATCCTAGATCAAAAAAATTATAAAAATTCATATACCGATACGATCCTTCTCTTTTAAATTGCACAATCTCCGTAGCAATTAAATACCATCCAGTATAAAAATATACTAAGAGGCAAACAGTTAGCATTATACTTGAGTCCATTTTAAAAAAATTAATCATTTTTGAATCTCCATTAAATGAATATGAAACAACTGTTATAGTATACGAAATGGCATAAAACATATACATAACGATATGACGAATAAAGTATCGGCGGGCAGCTGACCATTTAAAATCTAAGACTGCCATAATTGCAGGTGTCTGATAAATTTCATCACCTTCCTCTTCATGAATAACACGAAGGAAAGGACTCATTTTTCTATTATTATCAATATCTTTTCTACGTGGCCACAAAGATATTCGAAAAAAAGTAAATAGTAGCCAAAAATAATTTGAATAATTTTCACTATTATCTTCAAGATCTTCTCGATCTTCAAGATGTTTGGGGTCGGGGTATACTGTAAAATCAGGTAAAGGGACTATACAAACTTTACGATCATTGTGAGAAGTTTTAATCCTATCAAAACATTTTATACCATTTTTTTTTTTTTAAAAAAAAAATGAATAATTAATATAGTAAAAGACAAAAATGAAATAATCCTCCTTATGATCTTTATAATTAATAATTATAATTACCTTGTAAATAGGTTTTTTAAGAAAAACCATAGAGTATTATGGAACTTTGATGCAAGACGTGGTTTTACTACCAAAGAATGTACCACAACCGCATTATTTCCTTTCTTTTGATCATAAGGATTAATATGTAATGGAGGAGTGTAAGCTTCAGTAATTCCAAAACACGGTTTTCTGAATAAATATTGAACAAATTCACCTTTTTGAAGAATTAAATAGTAGAAATTTAATTCAATTTGAAAGTGATTAATTAATCAAAAGAAAGTAAAGATTTTGACTCACTTAAATCAAAATCATATAATGAAGGTATTGCCTTGCTTATAGTAAACATCCAACCATGATTATTGTATTCTTTAGCATTATCAGCATAATAATCTATTAAATATTTTAAAATTATTGTAGAATCCCCTCTTTTTAGAATACATAAAATAGCATGATATAAATCTGACTTTGATATTTCAGTTGTTGATCTATTATTATCTTCATCTGCCCATTCATATAATCTTGGTATATATATATTACAATTTTTTTTATTAATTTTCTTATTTAAAATAAGTTTTATTAAACTTTCTTGTTGACTTGCAATAAGATATTTCATAATTGGATATCTAATACTTGTTAATCTAAATATTCCATATTTTGTAATATATTTTCGTACTAATCTTTGTGTACATTCAACTAAATATTTAATTTTATTAACATTTTCATGACCTGTTACAATATGTTCCTTCTCTCCCAAATCATAAAGAGCACGACATGNGTGTAAGCTTCAGTAATTCCAAAACACGGTTTTCTGAATAAATATTGAACAAATTCACCTTTTTGAAGAATTAAATAGTAGAAATTTAATTCAATTTGAAAGTGATTAATTAATCAAAAGAAAGTAAAGATTTTGACTCACTTAAATCAAAATCATATAATGAAGGTATTGCCTTGCTTATAGTAAACATCCAACCATGATTATTGTATTCTTTAGCATTATCAGCATAATAATCTATTAAATATTTTAAAATTATTGTAGAATCCCCTCTTTTTAGAATACATAAAATAGCATGATATAAATCTGACTTTGATATTTCAGTTGTTGATCTATTATTATCTTCATCTGCCCATTCATATAATCTTGGTATATATATATTACAATTTTTTTTATTAATTTTCTTATTTAAAATAAGTTTTATTAAACTTTCTTGTTGACTTGCAATAAGATATTTCATAATTGGATATCTAATACTTGTTAATCTAAATATTCCATATTTTGTAATATATTTTCGTACTAATCTTTGTGTACATTCAACTAAATATTTAATTTTATTAACATTTTCATGACCTGTTACAATATGTTCCTTCTCTCCCAAAACATAAAGAGCACGACATGCCCCTTCAAGAATATTTACATTATTTGGCCAATGTATCGTCATTGTTTTTGGTGTGGGACCTTTAGTAGAAGCTTTTAACACAAATTCTCGTTCGATAATTCTTAATTCTTTAACATCTATCTCTTTATTCCGAGCCCAGATGTATTCTAATACTCTTTCATCTCGTTTTTCTATAGTATTATTATTACGATATTTCCATACTTGTATAGTGTTACTCGAAATAATTAGTTGAGTACTTTCTGTAGAATCCAAGTAAACTGACATTCGAAAATAATTTTTATCTAGATGCCATGGTTCAACGTTAGCTATAATTATTCGATTTTCTTCTAATTTGGATGCATCAAATCTTTCACCATTTATACTATAAATTGCATGATAAACGTGATCTCTCGTGGTAATATCAATTTTAGTCATTGCCTTATCTGAAGGATTTCTAATTGAAGCCACATCTGGATGATCTAATACTGAAAAAATATCTCCACCATCTCTAACCGCAAACACTTTTCCGTGAGAATTCATCAATCGATTTGTAACACCCATCGCCAAAGGTCGAGTTTCGGAATAATCAATTTGACGTATGGAATTTTTAAATGTGGTAAATAAATCCCATACTACAAATATTTGATGATTCTTAGAAAATTCACGTTGTCGATCTTCTTTTTCTTCAAGGACTATTAAAAGTTTACTATCATCATCAATAAAATTTATAGCCATAATTTTATAAATTCTTTGACTTTCTAATTGTTTAGTGGCAATTTCTAATCCGTTTTCCATAAAGTATAACGTAATGCTGGTTGTTCCCCGGCAAAATGCTAAAATCTTTTCATTTTGAGAAATGGCAAAGGCAGGAGAACCATGAATTATGTTTGGAGCTACCGAAGATTCATGACGTTTAAATAACATCTCTAGATCGCCAGTAATTAAACTATACATTTCAATTATTTGTTGACGATTTTTAAAAGAATGTACCATAAAATGATTTTTAATTATACTTGTGTGTAAGAGTTCTAATGAAATATGCCAATGATCACGTGAAAGACGAATTAAAAGTTGTTTGGGTAATTCAAATTGTTCAATCTTGGATGATCGTGAGAAAAATCTTTGTTTTTTTTTAATATTATTCATGGTTTCTTTGTAAATTCCTGACACATTAACTATTATGATTACTGTTTTGTTTTTTAACAGACTATCATCACTATCAAGAAATCTTATAACACCGCCAATTGAAGAAGTATATATTTCTCTTTTTTCTTTTGTAGAGATAACCCATGTTTGAGGACGAAGACGAAGATATTTATCACCAGATTTTATGTCCCTTTTGTCATCACCATATTGTTCAGCACCAGATTCTAAGTCGTTTTCGTCATCTCCATATTGGTTATTAACTTTATCACCAGATTCTAAGTCACTTTTGACATTACTACGTTGGTCAACGACTTTATTGCCAGATTCCAAGTCACCTTCGTCATCATCATACGTTATATCATGACGTAATTCTCTTTCATCAAAACAAGATAATGCAATAAGACGTTCATTTTTATCATCGTCTACACAATTAGATATTGCTATAGACCAACAAAGGCGTTTATCATTAACTTTATATTCATGTGTAAAAATACTCGAACTTAAATCATCTAGATTGTATAACTTAAATTCGTGCGTCTCTATTATTTTAATTATTTTATGAATTATTAAAGATTATTAAAAAAATTATTAAAAAATTATTAAAAGAAATAATCGACGGCATGATAATTAATAAATGATTGATAATAATTAATTTTACCTGGACTAAAAATAACAATCTGTTGACTGTCTGGACTTATCGCTATGAAACTACGGAAAAACAGAGAATCTTTCTTTGTGGAGCTAGTTATTGATTTACCCGGGGAAAATATAACCTTTTCATTAAGAAAATTTGAATGACGTTTGTTTGACATTTTTGTGAACATGACATGACAGTTCAATGGATGTCAATGCCGATTTTTATATCATTTAAATCTTATTGCAATTTACTATTCTGGTTTTTGTAAGATATCATATTACTATTTAATAGAAAACACTTCTAACCTTACATTCTAAAATGTCATTGAATGGATTCGAAGAAATGAATGAAAAAACAAAAGGTCATTATTTCTTTTTCCAGAAATTTGCACTTAAATTATGCATATATTATTGCACAATGGCGCCGAAATTGGTTTTGAAAATATATTTTCGGATTTTTAAAAGGTATGCCGAAAATATTTCGGCATTTCGGCATGCCGTAATACTACGATATTAATACAGTACGCAAATAGATATATATGAAATTTAAATACAATACCTATTTACATTCATATATCGTAAAGAATTTATTAATCTAATACATAATGGAGGGACAAAAAAGCTTTCCGATTGACTAGAGCTTGATCTGGTAATTTGATTGTCAACTGCCTTTTCTTTTTCCATTACATTTGTTGTCTATTATTAGCTTGTTATTTATAAGTTACAGCACAGCATGGGCATGCATCAGTTGTGGGTCAAAATATTATTATAAAGTTTGACGGCATTGTAGTGACTTGTAAAAAATTTGTATTATTAGTTTGTATTTATTATGATATTTAAATTTATTAAAACAATATAAGGTGTGTAGTGGGAGCTTTCCCAGTATCACCAGAAATTTTTTCGCGAAAACGTGATATTCCGCAGGGGTTAGGATTAGGGGTTTTCAGGGTATTATATTTATCACAACGCATCACACCCTTCGAATATCGATTTTTATTAAATATTCTGGGGACTTAGAATTTTTTTACTTACGGAAATCATATTTGTCACCCGATATTCATCACCCGAAAAAACATATTTCTGATCACACACCAAATTATGGTCCAATCAAAATTTAATTCGCGAAAAAATTTCTGGTGATACTGGGGTAGCTGTGTAGTGGGTGAGTTGTCATGAGTTTGGTTTTTCTACCCCTACATGAATTTCACATGAAGATGATTTTTTCTGAATTTAATTGGTCCATAATTGGCGGGTGATCTCACATGTTATATTCACGTAAAGAAAATAGGGTGATGAATGTTGGATGACAAATATGGTTTCTACATGTAAAAAAATTCTAAGTCTCTAGGATATTTAATAAAAATTGATATTTGAAGGATGTGACACACAGTGATAAATATACAAACCCTAACCCTAACCTCTGANTTCCCAGTATCACCAGAAATTTTTTCGCGAAAACGTGATATTCCGCAGGGGTTAGGATTAGGGGTTTTCAGGGTATTATATTTATCACAACGCATCACACCCTTCGAATATCGATTTTTATTAAATATTCTGGGGACTTAGAATTTTTTTACTTACGGAAATCATATTTGTCACCCGATATTCATCACCCGAAAAAACATATTTCTGATCACACACCAAATTATGGTCCAATCAAAATTTAATTCGCGAAAAAATTTCTGGTGATACTGGGGTAGCTGTGTAGTGGGTGAGTTGTCATGAGTTTGGTTTTTCTACCCCTACATGAATTTCACATGAAGATGATTTTTTCTGAATTTAATTGGTCCATAATTGGCGGGTGATCTCACATGTTATATTCACGTAAAGAAAATAGGGTGATGAATGTTGGATGACAAATATGGTTTCTACATGTAAAAAAATTCTAAGTCTCTAGGATATTTAATAAAAATTGATATTTGAAGGATGTGACACACAGTGATAAATATACAAACCCTAACCCTAACCTCTGAAATTTATATAAAATATCATGTGAAGTAGAAAAATTTCTGGTGATACTGGAAAAGATTTTTTGGAAATAGGTTGTCACGAGTTTGAATTTTTTTGGAATGGGTTGTCACAAAACTAATGTTTTGGGTTAGTACTTCTTATGCAATGCAATGTTTGGTTAGTGTTATTTGAAATGAGGTTAGTGTTCAAAGTCAAAAGGTTATTAGTCAACTTAGCTAATTTAGCCAGCTTAGTCAGCTGATTTTTTAAAAATCAGCTAAGTTGATACTATATAAGGTAATTTTTTTATTTTTTAGCCAATTTTTAAAACAAAACAAAGATTAGATGAGACATTTGATTTTGGAAATTGTTAACTATTTAGGTAGATCAGCTATCTGATTTGGAAGGTAGTAAGCAATTTGGGAGATGTCACGGGGATTGGACCATCTGATCTAGAAAGTGGTGAACAATTTGGAAGATGTCATGAGTTAGTACTACTTGTGTCACATATTTCTGAGGTTAGTCTTTTTTGAAAAAGGATTAGTCCTGTTCAAAGAGGATTAGTATTTTTCTGAAAGGGTTTAGTTTGTTGGAAATTATTTCCTTTGTGCCTGATATGGACGTGAATATGCACTTTGTAATCTTATATATATACAATAAGCCATTACCTAATTTGGAAAGGCTTGTTAATTTTTTACGCCAAATGAGTTGAGTGGTGTGATAAGATTGTGTTCCATTTTATTGGTTATAAAACATTTTCATTAAAAGTATAATATGTAACTTTAAATAAAAAAAAAATAATTTTATGTTTCTTCCTTACACAAAATAGATATTACTAATGATTCTTTTTTTATTTTTTAAATTATAGACAATTTTTTCAAAATTTCTCATGACACAAGAGAAATGTATAGATCAATAATTCTATTAAGATTTCAGTCTCAGATTGATTATTCAATTATCAAAAAATATAATTCTTTGGTTAGGTTGTAAATTTGAATTTTTTTTGTCAAGGTTAAATTAGATACTTAACTAGATATTAAGATTGTACATTGAAAATTTGTATTTTTCTAATTGGTGTTTATTTAATTGAGATGTTAATTAATTAGTAAATATATTTTTTCAATAGGCGAATTTATTAAATTTAAAATATTTATTTTATAGATTATGGTAATATGAAACAAATAAAAAAAATTTATCAAAAAGATTAAGATCATTTATTTATTTTTTATAATTAATGTTTATCAAATTGGAAGATGTAAACTAATTAAAATTAACTAATAATTTTAATTTTTTTTTATTTTTATAGTTTGTAATGGTATGAAACAAAATAAAAANGTGATAAGATTGTGTTCCATTTTATTGGTTATAAAACATTTTCATTAAAAGTATAATATGTAACTTTAAATAAAAAAAAAATAATTTTATGTTTCTTCCTTACACAAAATAGATATTACTAATGATTCTTTTTTTATTTTTTAAATTATAGACAATTTTTTCAAAATTTCTCATGACACAAGAGAAATGTATAGATCAATAATTCTATTAAGATTTCAGTCTCAGATTGATTATTCAATTATCAAAAAATATAATTCTTTGGTTAGGTTGTAAATTTGAATTTTTTTTGTCAAGGTTAAATTAGATACTTAACTAGATATTAAGATTGTACATTGAAAATTTGTATTTTTCTAATTGGTGTTTATTTAATTGAGATGTTAATTAATTAGTAAATATATTTTTTCAATAGGCGAATTTATTAAATTTAAAATATTTATTTTATAGATTATGGTAATATGAAACAAATAAAAAAAATTTATCAAAAAGATTAAGATCATTTATTTATTTTTTATAATTAATGTTTATCAAATTGGAAGATGTAAACTAATTAAAATTAACTAATAATTTTAATTTTTTTTTATTTTTATAGATTGTAATGGTATGAAACAAAATAAAAAATAAATTGAGAGGGGTGTTAATTTATTAAAACAAAATAAAGAAAAATTAAGATCGGATATTTATTTATTTTTAATTAAATCGGGAGTGTAATAAACAAAATAAATTAATGATCTTAATATTTTTTTATTTTTATAGATTGTAATGATATGAGATTATCTATTTATTTAATTAAATCAGGAAGTGTATTAAAATGATTTTAATTTTTTTTAATTTTTGATCGTGATAGTGTTAAACAAATATTAACAATCTTAATTTTTTTTATTTTTATAGATCATAATGGTATGAGATCGTTTAATTATTTTTAATTAAATTGGAGATGTATTAAAATAAATTAATGATTTAATTTTTTATTTTTATAGATTATAATGGCATGAAACAAATTAAAAAATTAAAAAATAAATTAGAGGGTGTTGATTTATTAAACAAAATAAAAAAAAATCAAAATCAGGTATTTATTTAATTATTTTTAATTAAATCAAATCGGGGGGAGTGTTAAAAAAAAATAAAAATAAATTAATGATTTTAATTTTTATAGATCGTGATAGCGTGAAACAAATTAAAAAATAAATTAGAGAGTGTAATTTATTAAAACAAAATAAAGAAAAATCGAGATTGGATATTTATTTATTAATATTTTTATAGATATGAAACTGTTTATTAAATTGGGAGTATATTAAAATAAATTAATAATTTTAATTTTTTTTATTTTTATAGGACATGATAGCGTAAAACAAATTAAAAAATAAATTAGAGAGTGTTAATTTATTAAAACAAAATAAAGAAAAACTGAGATCAGGTATTTATTTATTTATTTATTTATTTTTAATTAAATCAGGAGATCTATTAAAACCAAATAAATTAACGATTTTAATATTTTTTTTATTTTTATAGATCGTAATAGCATAAGATCTTTTAATTATTTTTAATTAAATTGAGAATGTATTAAAATAAATTAATAATTTTAATTTTTTTTATTTTTATAAATCATAATGGCATTGTTGACCTATTTATACCTTCAAAGAAAAATAGGGAACGACAATTAAAGCAGGGAAAAACTATATATAAAAGATCACACAGCAATTATATGTAATATGCTATAGTTGAAAGGTTTGTAAATAAATACAAATATGAAAGATTTAAATATGTGGTTTTATTTGAAAGAGGCAAGGATGAGGTTTTAAAGGAGTTATAGAGAACAAATCTCTATCGTCACAAAGATAATTTATAAAGAAACTAATTCTTTAACTACGGGATTTTCAACAAATGAAAAGGATTATTATTCACCAAGAATAATAATTATCAAAGTACATAAATTATAATATTCAATGTCATCAAGATTTTATTATCAATTTATTACTATCTGTGAGTTAAATACATTTAATAGTTTTGTACTGAACTGTACTGAACTGTATTAAAACTATAAAGAACTTGTATTAACTAAAAACTAAAATTAAGGGAAAACTCGGCTTATTTATAACTAATAATTCTTGCCATCATTTATATTGTTGCGTATGCCATCAAGTATACCATTATGCATGTCATCATGCATGCCGCCATCTATGCCATGGCTCTTGTCATTACTTATGCCATCGCGTTACTGATCGACAATAAACTATTAATCTAGATATACTAATTTAGGTAACAACTGATAATTTGTAATACATGACTAAATTAATTTACAATAATATAATAACCATAATAAAGATAAGATATAAAATATAATAATTAAATAATATAATAAAATAAACGGATTTTTTGATCTGCGTAAAACAGAGCGTTGATTGGTTCTTTATTCGTGATTTGATTGGGTGTCAGTCATTAACGTGATGAGTGTTACCTGTTGTTATAAGACGAAACTATACGTGTTGCCCAAATCCCAAATAATTTGGGATTTGGGACGCCAAAATGCACAAATTACTAGTATTTGGGATTTGGGATTTGGGATTTTGGCAAAAAATACTAATTATAATTTGGGATTTGGGATTTGGGATTTTGGCAAAAAATACTAATTATAATTTGGGATTTGGGATTTGGGATTTCGGCATTTGGGATTTTGGCATTTGGATTTTGAATTTGGGTGGCAGGTATAGACGAAACTGTATAAGTGATATAAGTGGCACGAGGTATTCTAGCGTGCTACATGATAATTGTGCTTATTAAATGTATTTGCGGTGGGACTTTTTTTGTAAAGGTGAGCGAGTAAATCACTGAAAGTAGCTTTGACATAAGAAAATTCGTAACAATCGAAGGATTTACAAAGAAATCTGTCAACGGAAATTTGTGTAACATTAAAAGATGCTTCGTTGCTGGTGAGAAAAATGGGTATTGTGACCAATGCTAAAGTACATCGTGACGATTAATGCTTTGACGTTTGCAGAAGTTATTAATGGTATTAACGATATATGATAACTTAGGGATGAAACTTTTTTTGATTAATAACTGGGTGACTGCAAAAGTGGCCTTGGCGTAAAAAAAATCTAAAGGAGCCATAAAATTTGTGATGATTATGAAATAATATGTAAAGGGTTTATTGCCTTTTTCAACCTGGGGAGATGACGGTGAATCTGTTGTTTGTCATTATTATTATTAATGATAATTATTAATGATATTAATAATAAAGATGATAATAATGTGAACTGAAATATTAAATAAACAAAAATAAACAAGAGTACAAAAATGTATTTTGAGTTGATAACTTAAATGCTTTTTTTTTCGTGAATAAAAAGAAACTATGGGTAGGCGTACGCGTTGCCAAAGAACTAAGTTAACACGTCGAAATCGAAAAAAAAACAATATAATGTATAATTTAATCTTCTCACTCACGACAAAACAAGATCGAATATTTATTAAAAAAAATTTTCGCAAAATTACATGAACAACTTCAAAAAAAAAACTAATCATCATGATGTAAGTAAACATTACAACGTCAATACATAATCGAAACAAATTTATCCTCGACTATCACTTAAATTTCATTTTGTTACACGAATTTCATCTTTTTTGTAAATCCGTTGATTGACGAAAATTTTCTTATGCAAAAAACTGCTTTTAACTTTTTGCTCACACCAAGAAACAGTTTCTTCACCTTCCACTTAAACCTTTACAACATTTTATTAGAAAAAAAAAATCATACAGTAACGTTCGTCAAAGAAAGATCTACATAACCACATACAATTATATATCATACAACCCCATAACAATTTTAAATAAGATGGTGGCACGAAGTGCTACCCACGTACTAGTAAAATAATAAGAAAATACAAATAAGAAAATATAGCTATATAGTAAAATAAAAACTATGTTAACAGCATAAAACAAATTAAAAAATAAATTGAAAAGATATTGATTTATTAAGAAAAATCGAAATTGGATATTTATTTATTTATTTAATTATTCTTAATTAAATTGGGAGGTGTGTTAAAACAAAATAAATTAATGATCTTAATATTAATATTTTTTTATTTTTATTATTATAGATTATTTAATTATTTTTAATTAAATTGGAGAGGTGTATTAAAATAAATTAATAATTTTAATTTTTTTTATTTTTATAAATCATGATGACATGAAAATCAGAGGACGTATTAAAACAAAATAAATTAATAATCTTAATCTTTATTTTTATAGATCGTGATGACATGAGATTGTTTATTTATTTTTAATTAAATTGGAAGGTACATCAGGAAATTTTAATAAGCGAAAATTTGCGCAAATTTTCACTTCGTAAATTTCTGCAAAAAATTTTTGCAATATTTCACAATATTTTCGCAATATTTTGCAAAAATTTTGCAAGATTTCGCAAGGTTTCACAAGATTTTCACAATATTTTGCAAAAATTTTCGCAAAATTTCGCAAAATTTTATAATATTTTCACAATATTTCACATAAAATTTTGAAATTTTTCATAATATTTCGCAAGTTTACTATACCTGCCACCCAAATTCAAAATCCAAATGCCGAAATCCCAAATCCCAAATCCCAATTCCAAATCCAAATTATTTTTGGCACCCCAAATTAATTTTGGCATCCCAAATTAATTTTGGCATTCCAAATTAATTTTGGCATCTCAAATTAATTTTGGCATCCCAAATTAATTTTGGCATCTCAAATTAATTTTGGCATCTCAAATTAATTTTGGCATCCCAAATTAATTTTGGCATCCCAAATTAATTTTGGCATCCCAAATTAATTTTGGCATCCCAAATTATTTTTAGCATTCCAAATATTTGAGGATGAAAAAAAATATTTAAATTAATGTAATAGAATTAAAAAAAGTTAATGTAAAAGATAATAAAAATTTTTAAAATATTATTTTTTGTTTTTTCAATTAGTAAAGAGACTATTTTCATAGTGCCAAGATGCTATATCAAGTTTAAAAGTTAAGAGATACACATGGTACAATCAATTTGTTTTTTAATAATTACTATAAAAATATTTATTACAACTTAAAAATAATTTATTATTGTTTATACAAATAAAACTTTTTATTTTAATAAGCAAATGTCAAAAATAGTACTAAGTAACCTTAAAGATGAGAATAATACGCATCTTCTGTAAACATTTCAGATCTATATTTTAAAAATTGAGCAAATAATTATTATTTAAATTTTTTTTGCTGTTCAAACTTTAACCGTTAACAATATACTCAATTTCAAAGATATAGGTCTAAATTTTTGCAGAAGATGTACATTATTTCCAGCTTTAAAGTTACTTAGTACTATTTTTAATATTTACTTATTAAAATAAAATATTATATTTATATAAATCGTGATAAGTTATTTCTGATTTATAATTTATAAAATATTTTATAAAGTTATACAATAAATAGTAATTGTTAAAGAAACAAATTGATCACATCACGAAGTGCATTTCATAACTTTTAAACTTGATTATCTTGACATTATGACAATAGAAAAACAAAAAATAATTTTATATTTTATTTTATTTTTTTTATTTGTATTGTAATTAAATTCCAAGTATATTATTATTATATTATAATTATTATTATTATTA
>PQFF01000436.1:76150-87468 GCA_003547095.1 Diversispora epigaea
CAAATTAATTTTGGCATCCCAAATTAATTTTGGCATCCCAAATTAATTTTGGCATCCCAAATTATTTTTAGCATTCCAAATATTTGAGGATGAAAAAAAATATTTAAATTAATGTAATAGAATTAAAAAAAGTTAATGTAAAAGATAATAAAAATTTTTAAAATATTATTTTTTGTTTTTTCAATTAGTAAAGAGACTATTTTCATAGTGCCAAGATGCTATATCAAGTTTAAAAGTTAAGAGATACACATGGTACAATCAATTTGTTTTTTAATAATTACTATAAAAATATTTATTACAACTTAAAAATAATTTATTATTGTTTATACAAATAAAACTTTTTATTTTAATAAGCAAATGTCAAAAATAGTACTAAGTAACCTTAAAGATGAGAATAATACGCATCTTCTGTAAACATTTCAGATCTATATTTTAAAAATTGAGCAAATAATTATTATTTAAATTTTTTTTGCTGTTCAAACTTTAACCGTTAACAATATACTCAATTTCAAAGATATAGGTCTAAATTTTTGCAGAAGATGTACATTATTTCCAGCTTTAAAGTTACTTAGTACTATTTTTAATATTTACTTATTAAAATAAAATATTATATTTATATAAATCGTGATAAGTTATTTCTGATTTATAATTTATAAAATATTTTATAAAGTTACACAATAAATAGTAATTGTTAAAGAAACAAATTGATCACATCACGAAGTGCATTTCATAACTTTTAAACTTGATTATCTTGACATTATGACAATAGAAAAACAAAAAATAATTTTATATTTTATTTTATTTTTTTTATTTGTATTGTAATTAAATTCCAAGTATATTATTATTATATTATAATTATTATTATTATTAATTATAATTATTATTATTATTATTATTATTATATTATAATTATTATTATTATTATTATTATTATTATATTATTATTACTATTATTATTATTATATTATAATAATTATTATTATTATTCTGTAATATTATTTATACTAGATTCACGTCTTTCTAATGATTTATTTATTATTGATTCAATATTAAAATCCTGTTCACCAGAATCTGTATATTCTGTTGATAAATGTATCTCAACAGTTACTTCAATTTCAAGAACTCGTCGAAGTTCAATATCAGTAACATTAAAAAATGAATCAAAATTTTGAGAATTTGATATTTGATTTTCACCTTCATTATTTTCAAATTGATTATTTTCTAATTCATCATCATTTTCATCAAAAATTTCATCATCAAATGGAAAAGTTGTTTTGGTAACTGTATCTTCGAATCCTTCATCACTTAACTCCTTGTATGCATGTTTAATTTCATTTGAAATATTTGAAACATAATATGTATGCATTTGTAACATATTTTGTAAAAGTGAACAATTTAAACTAAAATTAAAAAATTTATTAATATTAATTAAATAATTAAATATTATAAAATTATAAAATAATTTCAAATAAAATTACCTTGTTCGTTGTTTATTCATATACTAACCCAATATTGAAAAATATCTTTTATAACTTGCATTACTTGGTACAATTGATGCCATTAAAAGAGCAAGTTTTTGAATATGATTATTTTGTTGTTTGCACATAAGCCATCAATTTTTTACTGTATGAATTCCAGTTACAAATTCAAAATCATATGGTTTACTTTTTAAAGAATAGTTTGAAATTTGTGCAATTAATTCATTAGCGTATTTTTCCCTTCCTCCTAATAATTTCCATATTGATAAAGCTTTTTCACATATAATACGAAAAGTATTTATTTGTAAACCAGTATCTAAATTATTAATGAATAAGTAAATATTTATTTAATTTAAAATAATATTTAAAAAAAATAATATAAATACCTCTATATTTAGGATGTAAAAAATAAGCCAAGAGATAATAGTCAAAATTAAACTCTTTCCATCTTTTATCAAAAACATTTTGACATTCTTTAGAAAAATTTTGATTACTTGTTTGTGACAATTCTTTAATAGCTGTTGCCATAATTACAAGATTGATAAAACAGTCAGCTAAAGTTGTTGATTTATGTTCAAGATTTATTATTGCCTTTTTAATAGGTAATAATATTGTTCTCAAATCTTTAACATTTCTAAAAAAATTTTGCTTTCGTAAAATTGAAATTATTTCAAGATTTAATAATTGTGATTCATTTTCTAAAATCTTTAAAATTAATTATAATAAAAGTTAAATTAAAATTAATTATAATAAAATTAAATTAATATAAATTAAATTTAATTAAAATTTTAATTTGAAATATATTCTTACCTATTTTAAAGCATTTTTACATCTTATAATTGAATCTGTACAATCATATGTTGTAGTCCATCTTGTTATAATATATTTTTTCAATCCACCACCTTTGATCATATTTTCAACAATCTCTTGTTAGAGAATAGCACCACCAGCATGAGATTGTTCAAAAAAGGTTACAATTTTTTTACAACATGTGATAATATTTGTAGCCCAATTAAGTTTTATGATGTCACTTGATAATAAATTAATATGATGTGCAATACATCAGATTGGAAAAATATATGGATATTTTGTTAACACTAAATTCTTTGCTAAAACTACATTTGAAGTATGATCTGATACTATAGAACAAAATTTCTCAGCATCTACTTTTTCAATAACTTTAATAATTTCATNAACATATTTTGTAAAAGTGAACAATTTAAACTAAAATTAAAAAATTTATTAATATTAATTAAATAATTAAATATTATAAAATTATAAAATAATTTCAAATAAAATTACCTTGTTCGTTGTTTATTCATATACTAACCCAATATTGAAAAATATCTTTTATAACTTGCATTACTTGGTACAATTGATGCCATTAAAAGAGCAAGTTTTTGAATATGATTATTTTGTTGTTTGCACATAAGCCATCAATTTTTTACTGTATGAATTCCAGTTACAAATTCAAAATCATATGGTTTACTTTTTAAAGAATAGTTTGAAATTTGTGCAATTAATTCATTAGCGTATTTTTCCCTTCCTCCTAATAATTTCCATATTGATAAAGCTTTTTCACATATAATACGAAAAGTATTTATTTGTAAACCAGTATCTAAATTATTAATGAATAAGTAAATATTTATTTAATTTAAAATAATATTTAAAAAAAATAATATAAATACCTCTATATTTAGGATGTAAAAAATAAGCCAAGAGATAATAGTCAAAATTAAACTCTTTCCATCTTTTATCAAAAACATTTTGACATTCTTTAGAAAAATTTTGATTACTTGTTTGTGACAATTCTTTAATAGCTGTTGCCATAATTACAAGATTGATAAAACAGTCAGCTAAAGTTGTTGATTTATGTTCAAGATTTATTATTGCCTTTTTAATAGGTAATAATATTGTTCTCAAATCTTTAACATTTCTAAAAAAATTTTGCTTTCGTAAAATTGAAATTATTTCAAGATTTAATAATTGTGATTCATTTTCTAAAATCTTTAAAATTAATTATAATAAAAGTTAAATTAAAATTAATTATAATAAAATTAAATTAATATAAATTAAATTTAATTAAAATTTTAATTTGAAATATATTCTTACCTATTTTAAAGCATTTTTACATCTTATAATTGAATCTGTACAATCATATGTTGTAGTCCATCTTGTTATAATATATTTTTTCAATCCACCACCTTTGATCATATTTTCAACAATCTCTTGTTAGAGAATAGCACCACCAGCATGAGATTGTTCAAAAAAGGTTACAATTTTTTTACAACATGTGATAATATTTGTAGCCCAATTAAGTTTTATGATGTCACTTGATAATAAATTAATATGATGTGCAATACATCAGATTGGAAAAATATATGGATATTTTGTTAACACTAAATTCTTTGCTAAAACTACATTTGAAGTATGATCTGATACTATAGAACAAAATTTCTCAGCATCTACTTTTTCAATAACTTTAATAATTTCATTTTTTAAAAATTCTCCTTAATGAGAATTTTTAGAAAAATTCTTTAAAGAATGTATATATTCTTTTCCATCACTTGTCATAATTAAAAAAATATATAAAGATCGGCCATCTGGAGAAGTCCATTTATCTCATCTAAACCTAAAATATTAGAATTGTTATTTATATAATTAAAATTTAAATTATTAATTATTATTAATTATTTAATTAATTAAAAAATCAAATAAAACAATACCTAAAGTTAAATTTGTCTCATTAGAAAGTTTCTTTTTCATTTCAGCTATAATAGTAGCAGCTTCTACATTAATCATAGTAGTAGATAGAATTGTTCTTTTAGGAACTTGAAAACCTGAACATAATTCTTTTGAATAATCAATAAAAAAGGATTTTCTACAATCCACAAAGGGACTCCACAAGTAACAAAAAATTTGGTAAGTGCTCTAGAACATCTTCTTTGCTTATCATCTGTAACTGTTAATTGTTCTACATGATTTGTAATTTTTGATTGCTTATATGGTTTTGATTGTTTAGAAGAATTATCATCATCATTATTATCAAATGATTCATTATTTAATATTTCAAGATATAAAGCACGAACTTCTGGTGGTAGTGGTTTTGGACATTGTAGAGCAAGATGTACTATCATTTCAGAGGTTTTCCACGAGACCATTTTTGTTTGCAAAATTTGCATGCTACCCCAGAATGTAAATCTTTTTTTCCATTTGTTGAATCAGCTGGGATAGTGTTAAAGTGCTGCCAGACTTCATTTTTAGAACGTTTGGGGTGTTTTCTGTTAAATGTTGAAATCAAAAGTTCATCCTCATTATCAATTATATTTAAAAAACAAATTAAAGGTTAAAGAAATAGATTAAAAAGATGGATGGATTAAAGAAATGAATTAAAGAAATGAATTAAAGAAACAGAATTAAAAAAAAATTACAGATTGATTATTTCTTGTTAGATGTTACACATTATAAATATTAAATTATTTTATTTATTTAATATATTGACAGTACGAATCTTTACATGTATATTCATGATTATATTTATATATATATACTTTCATGTATTTATTAGCATATGAGTTATATTGCAAAACCACTCACATTGTGCAAACTAACCTATAATACAAATTTAAATAATAATAACAGAATAAGAATAAAGAAAAAGAATAATAAATAATAAATAATAATAAATAAAAAAAGAATAAATAAAAAAATAGAAACAATGTGGAACTAACTTATATTATACAAGCCTATATGTTAAAAGTGAAAAAAAAGATAAGTAAAATATAATAATAATAATAATTAATACTTAATATATGTTCCTGCGAGCTTGTGAAACCTATTATACCATTCCCGCGGGCCCGCGAAGCCCATTTCGACTTCCACGGACATCCTCACGAACTCACAAGCCTAATTATAGAGAGAGAAGGAGAAAGGTAAATATATTTTATTTATTTTTTAAAAAAAAAGAAATTTTAAAAAAGAATTATAAAAAAAAATAAAAATACTTACCGTACCATCTCTGCGTATTCACGAAGCCCTCACGAACTCACGAACCTAATTTTAGAGAAAGGTAAGTATATTTTTATTTATTTTAAATTATTTTTTTTTTAAAAAAAAAGAAATTTTAAAAAAGAATTATAAAAAAAAATAAAAATACTTACCGTACCATCTCTGCGTATTCACGAAGCCCTCACGAACTCACGAACCTAATTTTAGAGAAAGGTAAGTATATTTTTATTTATTTTAAATTATTTTTTTTTTAAAAAAAAAGAAATTTTAAAAAAGAATTATAAAAAAAAATAAAAATACTTACCGTACCATCTCTGCGTATTCACGAAGCCCTCACGAACTCACGAACCTAATTTTAGAGAAAGGTAAGTATATTTTTATTTATTTTAAATTATTTTTTTTTTAAAAAAAAAGAAATTTTAAAAAAGAATTATAAAAAAAAATAAAAATACTTACCGTACCATCTCTGCGTATTCACGAAGCCCTCACGAACTCACGAACCTAATTTTAGAGAAAGGTAAGTATATTTTTATTTATTTTAAATTATTTTTTTTTTAAAAAAAAAGAAATTTTAAAAAAGAATTATAAAAAAAAATAAAAATACTTACCGTACCATCTCTGCGTATTCACGAAGCCCTCACGAACTCACGAACCTAATTTTAGAGAAAGGTAAGTATATTTTTATTTATTTTAAATTATTTTTTTTTTAAAAAAAAAGAAATTTTAAAAAAGAATTATAAAAAAAAATAAAAATACTTACCGTACCATCTCTGCGTATTCACGAAGCCCTCACGAACTCACGAACCTAATTTTAGAGAAAGGTAAGTATATTTTTATTTATTTTAAATTATTTTTTTTTTAAAAAAAAAGAAATTTTAAAAAAGAATTATAAAAAAAAATAAAAATACTTACCGTACCATCTCTGCGTATTCACGAAGCCCTCACGAACTCACGAACCTAATTTTAGAGAAAGGTAAGTATATTTTTATTTATTTTTTAAAAAAAAAAAAATTTTAAAAAAGAATTATAAAAAAAAAATAAAAAAATACTTACACTACGTTCCCCCGGTCCGCAAAGCCCATTTCGACTTTCACAGACATCCTCATGAACCCACGAGCCTAATTCTAGAGAGGGAAGGAGAAAGGTAAATATATTTTATTTATTTTTTTAAAAAAAAAATATATTTTAAAAAAATAATTATAAAAAAAAATAAAAAAATACTTACACTACGTCCCCCCGGGTTCGCGAAGCCCATTTCGGCTTTCATGGACATCCTCACGAACCCACAAGCCTAATTATAAAAAGGAAAGGAGAAAGGTAAGTATATTTTTATTTATTTTTTAAAAAAAAAATATTTTAAAAAATAATTATAAAAAAATAAAAAAAAAAATACTTACACTACGTCCCCCCGGGTTTGCGAAGCCCATTTCGACTTCCACGGACATCCTCACGAACCCACAAGCCTATCTAGAGAGGGAAGGAGAAAGGTAAATATATTTTATTTAAAAAAAAAAGATAAAAAAAAAACTATAAAAAAAAATTCTATCCGTTGCGCAACAGATAGAATAATAAAAAAAATTCTATCTTGTTGTATCGTCCCCCCGGACCACAAGCCTAATTCTAAAGAGGGAAGGAGAAAGGTAAGTATATTTTTTTTAAAAAAAAAATAATTTAAAATAAATAAAAATAAAAAATAAAAAATAAAAAAAATAAAAATACTTACCGTACCATCTCTGCGAATTCACGAAGCCCTCACGAACTCACGAACCTAATTTTAGAGAAAGGTAAGTATTTTTTTTTTATTATATTTTAAATTGATTATCATGTTGCACATTAAAAAAATCTTCAATTATTTCGTTACACTGACTCAAATATTTTTTCCCACGCAAATATTTTTTCAGCTCCCAAATATTTGGGTTTTACAGTTTAATGCTTTTAATGTAATAAGATATCAATCAGCGCCGAGTTCGAAGCAGATTGAATACTTTAAATGAATAAAATAAACGAAATACTTTGCAGTTTGAAAAAATCTACATTTCCCCAAGCCCCGAACCCAGCGGTATTTATGTATCTTTTGGGGATATCTGCAATGCAGAGGGCTACATTTTCGGTCACCATGGGTTGTGGTTATCCTTACTTAGTGATACATCTGAGAATAACTTATCATTAAAAGCGGCATACTATTTTAATATAACAATCAAACGCATTGGTGACTCAAATAGTTTTAAAACACCAATCGTTAGGGTTAAAAATAGAGTTGTGTGCTTTTTGATGAAATAAATTATCAATCGGCGTCGAGCTCGAGGCAGATTGATTAAAAAATGTTTTAAGTTTTTTAAACGAAATACTCGAAAGTTTGAAGGAATCTACATTCTAACAAGCCCCAAACTCGGCGTATTTTATACGTTTCGAATGACCCCACACGTGAGAGGACACAATTAAGGACTTCACGCATGAAAAGCTAAACACGACAACGTATCTGAGATAATCTATCATCAAAAAGCGACATACATTGAATAAACAACTTAAAATGGAATCATATTGGTGACTCAAAAGTTTTAAACACCAATTGATTTATTATCTTCTCATTATTTCATTGATAACATATGTTCCTGTCCACCAAATTTAGAAAACAGGCGCAAAACATATGTAAAATCATCATCTTCTCCTTAAACAAGGAGACGAATCGGAGTAAATCCCGAAATTAACTTATATTAATAATTTCGGTACAACCCAAATATAGTAATTAGTAATCATATTACTAATCAATAGCTGGAAAAACAATAAATTAAATTTTTCCTTTTTTGTAGAACAAGCCCGGAACCTTAGGGTTCCGTGAATTCCAGATCCGGAAGAATAATTTTCCGAAAAAGGAAATTCCGCAGCAGATGATCCAGATGATCTACATTAAACATGTGAGTCATGACGATCAATTCCTCACGTGAGGATCGACATCGGCATGACTCACACGTGCCCAACTAGGTGTGACATTCACGTGCTGACTTATGATTGGTTAACGTGATTTTGAGATCGACACTCAAAATATTTCTAGGGTTAGTATCGATCACAAACATGTGATTTCCAAAAAAGGATAAATTAAATCCGCTTTAGGCGAATTTCCTTTTTGGGCGATTCCAATTAGAAAATACTGCAGTTAAGGGTGGAAGGCTCAATTGATATGAAGGCTAGCTCAATAATTGCGCCTTTGGCTAATTAATTTTGCGCCAGCTAAATTCTGGCTAAATTCTGGCTCAAAGGCTAATTAAATTGTGCCGGCTAAATTCTGGCTCAAAGGCTAATTAATTTTTTTCTGGCTAAATTCAGGCGCAATTTCTGATTGGCTGGCGCAATTTTGGTCACGTGACAAAAGGTTGATCAGATAAAATTATTAATTAATTTTACCGATATTAATATTTTAATATATTGTTTTAAAATAGCTATAATTTGGTCAATTTTAATGTTACAGAAATGAAATATATATCATCTTGTAGCTAAGAACCAGATCTTTCGATCTGTCATAGGAATATCATAGTAGAAAATCGCTCCTAGTTACGTAAAATTGATTTGAAATTAAAGTTAAAATTAATTATTTTTAAAAATTTAAAAATAATTATTTAATAAATTTTATAATTGCGCCAGCCAATCAGAATTGCGCCATTATTTAGCCTTTGCGCCAGAATTTAGCCATTGCGCCTGATTGCGCCATGGCTAAATTCCGGGCTCAATTGGCTAAATTAAATCTGGCTAAATTTCTGGCTCAATTCGTATTGCGCCTACCATCCCTAACTGCAGTATTTCCTTTTAGGGCGATTTCCAATTAAGGAAAAATCGCAGTTATACCTGCCACCCAAATTCAAAATCTAAATGCCGAAATCCCAAATGCCAAAATCCCAAATCCCAAATCCCAAATTATAATTAGTATTTTTTGCTGAAATCCCAAATCCCAAATTCCAAATACTAGTAATTTGTGCATTTTAGCGTCCCAAATCCTAAATTATTTGGGATTTGGGCAACACGTATAATCGCAGTACCCCTTGTAATTACAAGTTAGGGTTAAAATAAGAGTTGTTTGCTTTTGATGTAATAGAATATCAATCGACGTCGAGCTCGAGGTAGATTGATTTAACAATAAATTCACGAGGAAGATAGCGTCTTAAAGATTTTTCAAGTTTTTTAAGCGAGAAAAAAGATTAAAGTAAGAGTTCTGAAATAACTCCCCTATTCCCCGAACCCGACACATTATATAGCTTTTGGCCCACATATGAGTTGTTAGAGGGCGGGACCATAACAAGACAAAGTAAGGTTAATTAGCGCTATATTCGAGATAAACTATCATCAAAAGCAATCATACCAATTATAAACAACAAAAGAACGTATGGGTAGCTCAAAGTTAATTTAATAACAGCTAAACACCAATCGTATAATCTTCTCTTAGATTTTCAATTAAGTACACGCCCCAGTCTGCCTATTAAAGAAGACGCGGAACGCACGCTTGTTTCATCGTCAACTCCTTAATAAACGAGGAGACGAATCAAAGAAACTACCGAAATTAACTAAATTTCATCAATGACGGTATAACCCAAAATAAGTAATATTTAATTATAGATTTGACAAATTAGGGTTTCCTTCGGAAACCCTANAATTGCGCCAGCCAATCAGAATTGCGCCATTATTTAGCCTTTGCGCCAGAATTTAGCCATTGCGCCTGATTGCGCCATGGCTAAATTCCGGGCTCAATTGGCTAAATTAAATCTGGCTAAATTTCTGGCTCAATTCGTATTGCGCCTACCATCCCTAACTGCAGTATTTCCTTTTAGGGCGATTTCCAATTAAGGAAAAATCGCAGTTATACCTGCCACCCAAATTCAAAATCTAAATGCCGAAATCCCAAATGCCAAAATCCCAAATCCCAAATCCCAAATTATAATTAGTATTTTTTGCTGAAATCCCAAATCCCAAATTCCAAATACTAGTAATTTGTGCATTTTAGCGTCCCAAATCCTAAATTATTTGGGATTTGGGCAACACGTATAATCGCAGTACCCCTTGTAATTACAAGTTAGGGTTAAAATAAGAGTTGTTTGCTTTTGATGTAATAGAATATCAATCGACGTCGAGCTCGAGGTAGATTGATTTAACAATAAATTCACGAGGAAGATAGCGTCTTAAAGATTTTTCAAGTTTTTTAAGCGAGAAAAAAGATTAAAGTAAGAGTTCTGAAATAACTCCCCTATTCCCCGAACCCGACACATTATATAGCTTTTGGCCCACATATGAGTTGTTAGAGGGCGGGACCATAACAAGACAAAGTAAGGTTAATTAGCGCTATATTCGAGATAAACTATCATCAAAAGCAATCATACCAATTATAAACAACAAAAGAACGTATGGGTAGCTCAAAGTTAATTTAATAACAGCTAAACACCAATCGTATAATCTTCTCTTAGATTTTCAATTAAGTACACGCCCCAGTCTGCCTATTAAAGAAGACGCGGAACGCACGCTTGTTTCATCGTCAACTCCTTAATAAACGAGGAGACGAATCAAAGAAACTACCGAAATTAACTAAATTTCATCAATGACGGTATAACCCAAAATAAGTAATATTTAATTATAGATTTGACAAATTAGGGTTTCCTTCGGAAACCCTATTTTGGCAATTCTTAATTAACAGACAAATTTATTTTAATTGGAGTAACATTTAATATAAAATTCATCCAATTTAGGAAAACAAGACCGGAACCTTAGGGTTCCGTGAATTTCGGAACGGAAAAACAATTTTCCGAATAAGGAAATTCCGCAGCAGTTTTCCTACCAATTCATGTGACATTG
>PQFF01000437.1:0-11519 GCA_003547095.1 Diversispora epigaea
TACGTATCGAAATTTAATTGTAAATTTCGATTTCGGAGGTTTGCGACACAATCGAAGATCTTTGAAATCTAACGTTAACGATATAACTTCGAAAACCTTCGAATTAATATAATTACTGATGATGTATAACTAGAACGTACCGTTCTAGTGCGTTCTCCGAACGTTTTGTATATATAGCGTACTAGAACGTACCGTTCTAGTACGTTCTCCGAACGTTTTGTATATATAGCGTACTAGAACGCACCGTTCTAGTGCGTTCTCCGGACGTTTCGTATATATAGTATCCTAGAATGCCTCTATATAATTCCAGATGTAAATGCCAAGATTAGTCATTGGAATCCAATTTCCTATAATTTTTTCACACTTTAAAAATTATAAAAAATATATAAAACACTAGTTTAAAAAATTATTAAAAAGTAAAAAAAAAAAGTAGATCGATTAATATGTAGATCGCGGATTTTTATATATCTTGAAAAATCAATGAATTTCATTTTTATTATGTAAATCGGAAATATCGCCTTTTTTCCGTATAATAAATTTGACCGGTTGGTACACAAACCGCAAATTAAAGTTGAATCTATAATTTCTATCTTATTAATAGTTTGCATATTCATAATGATAGATTGTGTTTTAAATTCAGCAGCTGTACTATCTGATCCAATTGAAATTATAGAAATATTTAATTGCGAGGCAATTTCTAAAAGTAATTTTTTATGAAGATTTGCTATAATCCCTTGGAGAAAATTTTGGTAATGGTACCTAATAATAATTTTTTTTAATTATTAATTATATTAAATTATTAAATTAAATAAAAGATTATTTGTTTTAAAAATATTACCTGCAAAATGTAAACACGAATATAATTTACAATTCTGTTTTTATCTTTTATTAATTGAATAACTTTTGAAATATCACTATATGCATTTATTTTTGTTTTTTCTTGTAACAAAGTAGAACCAATTATACATCCAAGTTGTGAAAAGTATCGTAGACTAGGTTTTAATTTAGTATTATCACTTATAGTTGCAATTGATCCTTTATAATTAATCTTATCCAAAAATCTTTTAAATCGTGTAACATTTTCAAAACAAAGATCTGGATTTGTAAACATATCATTTGAGTTCATATATAATTGTCTAAAATTAAATAAATTATACTTTTTTTTAAAAAACTATTTAATATTAAATATGTAAAATTATCTTATACTTTGAATACTACGACCAATTAAATTTTGACGAAACAAATCTAATGCCCATGGACTAATAGTTCCAAGTATAACTAAAAAACTTGTAAATTTTTCAGAATATTGAAGGTTTTGTGTTCCTTTTTCTTTTTCTTTACGATCTATAACTTGATACATAATATTACATAAACCTTTAAATGTATCCAAATTATTGAATGCTCCTTTAAGACCTTTAGTTGTAATAGTAATCCAAAGATTTGAGTTTGTTGAATTATTATTATTTTTAATTATATTTCAAATAGTTAATAAGTTACCATTTTTTAAATATTTTTTTAATTTATCATTTTCAAAATACCAGTTTGGTGTAAATTTTAAATTTTTTTCATCAGGTTTTGTAACTCTTACATGATTAACTGATTTTGCATTGTATTTTAAATTTTTACATTCAATACAAAAATAATTATTAATTTATTCATTGTAATTTTTACCACATACACAAAAACCTATTTATTAATAATATAGTTACTTTCTCTATCAATTTTCCATTCAGTTTCAGTATAAATTTGTCTATTTAATTTTCTTTTTTGAGAAATATTTAATTTTTTTTGTGAAAATTTATCTACAAACAATAAAGGAAACAGTTCTTTCCCAATTACTTCAATACGCCGTGCACCACCAACTTGTGCAGGTGTTCGTTCAATATAATATCTAATTCTTTGAGAACGTAACTCAGGACTAGAGATGATAGGTGCAATACGAATTAAACCAGGAATTTAGTCAAATTTAATTTAGCCAATTAAGTCCAGAATTTTGCCACAGCGCAATCTGGCGCAAAGGCTAAATTCTGGCGCAAAGGCTAAATTCTGGTTCAAAGGCTAAATTCTGGTGCAAAGATTAAATTCTAACGCAAAGGCTAAATTCTGGCTCAAAGGCTAAATTCTAGTGCAATGGCTAAATTCTAATGTAATGGCTAAATTCTGACACAATAGCTAAATTCTAATACAATTGTTAAATTCTGAAGCAATGGTTAAATAATGATACAATTCTAATTGTAATTAATTAATGCAATCATATCATTACTGTTATCATGATCTATATTAATTATAATATTATATATTATATGTTATTATTATTATCACCATTATAATAATTTATTACTATTACAACACAACATTATTATTATTATCACTATTACAATCTATATTAATTATTATATTATCACAATCAATGTTATTATTATTCTCATACCATCATAATCTATATTAATTACCATGATTCAATACTATTTTATTATTACCATTGTGATTTATGTTAATTATTATATATATTACTATGATTAACACTATTATTATTATCATCTATCATGATTATTATATTACCACGGTCAATTATCATTATCACGATCTATATTAATTATTATCAACATTATTATTATAATTTATATTAATTATTTATTACTACGATCAACATTATTATTATCATCTATCATGATCTATATTAATTATTATTTTAATAGGATCAACGCTATTATTATTATCACCATTATGATCTATATTTAATTATTATATTATCCTGATCAATACCACTATTATTATCACGATCTATATTAATTATTATATTATCCTGATTATACTTGCACGCAAAATCATTTTGGGACCCCGAAATTGGTATTTTGGAGAAAAAAGTCGAAATAGTTTTTCATAGAAAACGAAATTATTTTACTTAAAACCCGAAATTTTTTGACCATCTAGATTTATTCTTTGATTAAAGATACATATAACTAGATACTTTTTTACTTCCATATATAGAATAGATTCTGCATAAATCTCAAAAAGTCGAAATATCTCAAAAATCCAAAATCAATTTTGGGAACATGTATAATCCTGATCAATTATTATTATCACTATTACGATCTATATTTAATTATTATACAATTACTACAATCAATACTATTATTATTATTATCCATATACACTATTATTATTAATTATTATACTACATTATATTATTATCATTTATCACAATCTATATTAATTATTATATTATCCTGATTAATACTATTATTATTATCATTCATATCAATACTATTATTATTATCACCCATCACAATCTATATATTACTACAATTAACATTGTTATTATTATCATCCATTACGATCTATATTATCATCCATTATAATCTATATTAATTATTATATTATCCTGATTATACATGTTCCCAAAATTGATTTTGGATTTTTGAGGTATTTCGACTTTTTGAGATTTATGCAGAATCTATTCTATATATGGAAGTAAAAAAAGTACCTAGTTATATGTATCTTCAATCAAAGAATAAATCTAGGTGGTTAAAAAATTTTGGGTTTTAAATAAAATAATTTCGTCTTCTATGAAAAACTATTTCGACTTTTTACCCCAAAATTGCAATTTCGGGGCCCCAAAATAATTTAGCGTGCAAGTATAATCCTGATCAATACTATTATTATTATCATCCATATTACTACAATTAACACCATTATTATTATCATCCATATTACTACGATCAACACTATTATTATTAATTATTATATTACTACGATTATTATTATTATTTAGCCTCCACCCCACGGTTTTATTATTATTATTATTATAGCCCTCACGATTTTATTATTATTATTATTTAGCTTCCACCCCCACGATTTTATTATTATTATTATTATTTATTCCCCACGATTTTATTATTATTATTATTATTATTTAACTCCCACAGTTTTATTATTATTATTATTATTATTTAACCCTCACGATTTTTGTCACTACGGTTTTATTATTATTTTATTATTATTTATTCCCCACGATTTTATTATTATTATTATTATTATTATTATTTAACTCCCACGATTCTTGCCCCCACGGTTTTATTATTATTATAATAGCCCCCGTGATTCTTGCCCCCACGGTTTTATTATTATTATTATTTAACCTCCACAGTTTTATTATTATTATTATTTAACCCCCACAGTTTTATTATTATTATTATTATTATTTAACCCCCACGGTTTTATTATTATTATTATTATTATTATTATTATTATAGCCCACGCGATTCTTGCCTCTACGGTTTTATTATTATTATTATTATTTAACTTCCACCCCCACGGTTTTATTATTATTAATATTATTATTTAACCCCACGATTTTTGTCCCTACAGTTTTATTATTATTTTATTATTATTTATCCCCCCACGGTTTTATTATTATTATTATTATTATTATTTAACCTCCACGATTCTTGCCCCCACGATTTTATTATTATTATAATAGCCCCCGTGATTCTTGCCCCCACGGTTTTATTATTACAGTCAGACCTATGTATAATCACCACCTCGGGACCAAATTTTGGTGGTGATTATAAGCAAATGTGATATTACATAAAAAACCTATATATAATCACATCATATAAAAAATATATCACCGGTGATTATAAATTTTTATATATAACTTTTATTAAATTTTTATATTACATATAATCTTCCAATTCAAAATTTTCATTAGAATTTAAAGTATCTACTTCAGTTATTTCAAAATTTTCATTCATTTCATAATTAGAATTTAAAATATCTACTTCAGTTGTTTCAAAACTCATATCTGTAGAAAAAACACTATCTAATTTTGTTTGTTTTTTGCTTGCAAATTCCATTTTTTCAATAATTCGTACATATTTTTTAAACTTGATTAAATCTTCAAAACAAAAATCATCTGAATTTTGTTGTTCAAAAAAACTTATCCATTTTTTTAAAGATACAAGACCTTCTTTCATACTAACAGTAGGTGTTTCTTCATTGTCAGATTCATCGTTAATATTTTGTGATGCAAAATTATTTTCTTCTAATACCATTTCAATTATTTGATCATCTGTTAATGGTTCTTCAGTAGCTATATCATTGTCATCAAATTCTAGTGGAATATTTATATCTAATAAAAGATTGTTAATTTCATTTTGATTTTGTAAATATTCATCTTGCATATTATTTTCAGCATTATTAATTTCTTCTTCATTTGTATCTGGTAAAATGCCTGTTTTTATCCAACAATTTGTAATTGTTGATTGTGTTACTTTTTCCCAAGCTTCTCCAATAAAATCAATTGCTTCTTTGACATTTAATTTGCTAAAAAATAATTAAAAAAACAATTAAAAACAATTAAAAACAATTAAAAATAAAAAATTATTATTATTCTTATATTTGTTAAATAAATAAATTACAATTTATCTATATTTTCGTTTCTTTCAAATCTTTGAATAAGGTCACGACAATATAATTGTTTATATTTTAACTATAATAAAATAATATTTTATATATTAATTAAATTTTTAGCATATTTAATTTTAAATAAAATTATTTGTAACATACCTTGAAGTTATTTATAATTCCAGCATCACATGGTTGTAAATGTGCTGTTGTATTTGGAGGTAAATATTGTAATTTAATATTTGTGAGACGAATTCCTTGAGTTTGAATTAGATCTTGATCATCATTGTCATCATTTTCATCATCAATATGACCAGGATTTGTGTGTGATGCTGCATTATCAATTAGTAATATTATTTTTCTTTGTTCTAAACGAAATTTGTAATCCAAATCCTTTAACCAATTTTCAAAAATATCATGACGCATCCAAGCTTTTGAATTTGCTTTGTATGTTACTGGAAGCATTGACATATTAATATTTTTAAAACATCTTGGACGTTCATATTTTCCAATTACTAAAGGTTTCAATTTTGAAGTACCAATAGCATTAGTTGCTAACAATACAGTTAATCGTGATTTATCCTAAAGATAAAATTTTTAATAAATTATTTAAAAAAATAATATAATATTATTTAAATAAAAAATATGCTTTTACCTTTTTTCTACCCTTAACAGGACCAGTTGCTAATGTTTGATTGTTTGTCATTCTGTAAAACAATCCAGTTTCATCAGCATTATAAATATTTTCAAGTTCATAGTTAGATAACAATTCTTGAAAAAATTTTCTTTGTTGAGGTAACATTTCTAATGGTGCACTATTAGCTTCACCGTGCAAAATAAAAGAACGTAAATAATTTCTTTGTTTAAATCCCATTAACCAACCATGAGATAATGATAATGATTTTTTTGAAATATTTAATGCCTGTGCAAATTCCCCAGCCTTTTCACATAAAATATTATCACTAATAGTAAGACCACTAGCTGATACTTGACTTATCCAAAGACTAATAGCCTTTTCTAAATGAGGAAATTTTACTGAACGTTCTCTAAAAACTTTTGCAGAATTTTCAGTTGATACAAAGTTCTNCCATTTTTCTTTATCCTTGAGTATTTTTGAAATAGTAGAGCGTTTTAAAGACAAGTTAGAATAATCAATATTAAATTGGTTTGCAATTTCAGTATGAGATTTATCTGGATTTTGTTTAGAATAAAGACAAATTTCTTTCTTTATTTGTTGACTAATAGCTGAGCGTCTCTGTTTTTTCTTTTGTAATGGCATATTTGTTAAAGAGTAAAATATAATTTACTTATACTGTCATACCTTTTAAATAAATTAATCCAAATCAGAAAAATACTGTTGGGATAGGCTATTGGCCAGTAGGATATGAAAAATAGATAGATCGGAAGGTGTACAAATAAAAAAAAAGAATAAAGGTAGATAACGGAAAAATAGCCGAAATTAGAAGACGCGACGAAATATGCTTGTGATTTTTTTTAAAAAAAATTAAAAATATAATAAATTCGAATAATGGATAATAAAAATAATTATTTAAATAGATTGAAAGGTGATGTAAACATAGTGGAATAAAGGTATTTAATATAACGAATAATAACTTCCTCTAAATAACGGAAAAACAGCCGAAATCAGAAGATGTGACAAATTATATTCACGATTTATTTAATTTATTTAATTTATTTAAAAAAAATAATAAAAAATTCGGTTAATAGATAATAATCTATCATCTAGATGATTATCTCAATGATAGATCAATAATTTCTGCTGTGCAAGTGTAACGATCGAATTAATTTTATCAATAGATCACATGAATATGTGATTATACATAGGGAAATTTCTTATAATGGGACTTATAGTTGGTGGTGATAGTGATTATACATAAAATCATTATATGTGGTGATTATATATAGGGAAAATTAATATAAAAAATTCGGGACCGAAAAAAAACGGTGATTATAGCAAAAGGTGATTATATATAAGGTGATTATACATAGGTCTGACTGTATTATTATTATAGCCCTCGCGATTCTTGCCTCCACGGTTTTATTATTATTATTATTATTTAGCCTCCACGATTCTTGCCCCACGGTTTTATTATTATTATTATTATTTAGCTTCCACCTCCACGGTTTTATTATTATTCTTGCCTCCACGGTTTTGTCTCCCACGATTTTTAGCCCCACGATTCTTGTATTATTATTATTTATCCCCACGGTTTTATTATTATTATTATAGCCCCCGCGATTCTTGCCCCCACGGTTTTATTATTATTATTATTATTACTATTTAACCTCTACGATTCTTGCCCCACGGTTTTATTATTACTATTATTATTTAGCTTCCACCTCCACGGT
This sequence comes from Diversispora epigaea, assembly GCA_003547095.1. Lineage (NCBI taxonomy): Eukaryota > Fungi > Glomeromycota > Glomeromycetes > Diversisporales > Diversisporaceae > Diversispora > Diversispora epigaea. The sequence goes on from PQFF01000437.1 coordinate 7,780, forward strand.
TTTATTATTATTATTATTATTTAACCCCTATGGTTTTATTATTATTATTATTATTATTATAGCTCATGATAAATTTACTTGAGATTAAAATTCGCAGATCGATTTTCTATTGGTCAATCTCGTATTACGTTAAGATCTAAATTATTAAAATTATAAAGAAAATCTTCTTTAATATCTTCTATATTTTCTTTAACAGGTTCGGCGCGGGCGGATAGCTTTGGTTAAAATTATCAACAGGTTCTTCTTTATCTTGAGGAATAGTATAGGTAGAAGACTGGGTGTCAGGAGTTTCAGTGACTTCGAATTTTGCTGATGTGGCGATTTTGAGATGTAGTAGGGACGGAAACGGGAATATACGAAGATAAAGGTAAGGTTGTTTTTATTTCTTGTTGTTGTTGTCTTTGGTTCTCTTCGTATTGCTCATTATTTTCTTGTTTCGATTTTAATTTTTCTTCTTCCTCGCAAAAATGACGATTTGGCTCTTCTTCTCTAATACTTTGGTGATTTTCTTCTAGTTGCTTGGTATAATCGAGAGCTCTCTGCTATTCTAATAGTAATTCGCGTACTAAACATTCTTTTCGAGCTTCTGGTGTTTCAAGGTGAGGGTATTCTTTATTTTCTTTATCTTTTCTATCAATATTCTTATAATATATAACATATATTAATATCTTTTATTTCTTCTTCCCACGAATTAATTAATTTTAATCTCAAATATACATAAAAATATTATTATTATTCTTAACTCCAATGTCGAATTTTCGCAATGTTGAAATGGCGAAATGGAGGGTAGTAGTGTAGTTAGAGGAAGATAAGGGAAGTTATGTTATGATTTCCTAGAGTAGATACTGTTATCTATATTATCTTAGATAGATTTTAAGCTAGTGGGCACTTGAAATAAAAATTGGAATAAAAATTTTAATTTAAATAAAATTCTGTGAGACGTCGCAGGGTATATCTAAGTAATATAACAACGGGAAGTGGTGATTTGCTATTAAATCAGGCGTGATGATTAAATGTTCACTGCTACGAAGTGTAAGTTTGGTTCTCTTAGTTTGGGAAATTTAAAGAGCTGAGCTCTTGACTTAATAAAATAAAGTCATTGTTTCTTTATTAAAATCAAATGTTTTATATAACAAATACAATATGTAATAGTGATATAATAATGAAATCATGTTTACATAATTATTAATAATAAATAAAATATAAAATAAATAGAAAATAAAGTGAAAAGAGTGGGATATGAAATGTTATATTATTATACAATTACTACAATTAATACTATTATTATTATCACCCATCACGAACTATATTATATTACTACAATCAATACTATTATTATTATCATCCATCACGATCTATATTAATTATTATATTATCCTGATCAATACTATTATTATTATCCATCATGATCTATATTAATTATTATATTATCCCGATCAATACTATCAATCACTGGTCATGTCACGGATCGGCATAGGGAGGTGATTTCAATTATAGGATCGGCATTGACGCTGTCGCGGGTGTACTTTCCTACATCCCACTTACGGTTCTTTTAAGGAGTTTATAGTCCTTCCCGTTAGGTACAAGACTTTTAGTTTGGTTATCTCTTTACTTTTAGAAGGCACCAGTTAGTTTTTAGTTAGAACTAACAAACTAATTATTCTTCCAAGTCATTATAACTTCGTTACTTCTATTAATAACTTCTCTATTACTTTTATTAATAATTTTATTTATTAATAACTTCCTTTAATAATAAATCCTTTAATTATTAAACTTAGAACTTCCTTTATTACAGACTTCCTTTATAGATAACTTCCTTATAATTTATACTTTAGATACTTCCATCTTTTTATTAAAGATATCATCTTTAATTCATTAGTACTTCCTTTATTACATAACTTTAATAAACATTATGTCAAATAAATACGATAATAAATCTCTTTAATTATTTTTATTTAATATTTATTAATATTTTATTTAATGGTTACTTCCTAATAATACAATTATATTTTTATAATTATAATATTAACTACCAACTTCCTTGAACTTAAAACTTTTTAAAGTTAAAGCTGAAGGAACCAAGTCGAATAAGTTCCTTTTTATACTTGTTATACTACTGTGCCACTACTGTGTATTAATACTATTGGTTAATATATTTACTATATGACTTACTAAATATATACTATAAGTTATACTAATTATTAATGTTAATTGATACTATGTAATGATAATTAATACTAAGTAATACTAATTAATGATAATTAATAATAGTTATATAATATTTGTGTAACTAAACTTTCTGACTTCCTATTTTCATGTTAATAAATGTTATTAATTATTACTAATCATTATTAATAAAATTACTATCTTGATATTTATATTCCCTTTGTTAAATAATTATTTCTAATAAAATACAAGGTTAAATAATATAATGGTTATATGATTTGATATATTTCTGTTATGGTAATTCTATCCGGTAACAACGCCGATCACTTTTTAAAAAAATGATTTTTAATATTTTAAGATATCCTACATAATAACTTATGCTAATTATTTATATATATAGTTGTTTCACTAATGAGCTTATTATATTAAGTTTTTGTCAAAATCAAATAATTATTGAAGTATTTTTACTATACGAGACTTTTTAATAACATCAGTAATTATATTAATTCGAAGGTTTTCGAAGTTATATCGTTAACGTTAGATTTCGAAGATCTTCGATTGTGTCGCAAACCTCCGAAATCGAAATTTACAATTAAATTTCGATACGTATATTGCGAAATCGAAAACCTTCGAAGTTTAATGTTACGTTTTTTGATATTTGTGTAAGCTTTCGAAACTCAACAATTAGTATTTTGACATATTTTGTTTTAAGTTTATTGCTTTCGGATTACTTCGAATTTAATCGTTTTCATTATACTTCGATATAATTGTAGAAATTTTATTTTGTAATATTTTATTACTTTCTGAATTTTTATATAATTTATTATTGATTTTATTATTAAAAGATGATAATAAACATTTTATAACGTTCTTAAAATTTTTCTTTTTTTTTCTATTTTCCTATAAAATTCCACAACGTTTTCGTACAATGACGCGAGGTAATTATTTTCTATATATCTAATACGTCTACAACAATTCCTCAATACGATGCAGGTTCCTATTTTCTGTAATATTATATTTTCTTGATATTTCTTTTCATCTTGTTCTTTTTTAAAAGATAATAATATTTTAGCTTCGTTTTTGTTTTTCGTAATCTTACGAAAGATATTTAATTACCTTTTCTATTATAGTAACTAAAGTTAATATTATTATTTGCTTTGAATCTTCTCTTATATCAAATTATTAAAGGGTATATTACGTCGTATATTTCATATATAATTATTAAATATTGTAACGTTTTGCGATTTGAAGCAAATTAATTTTTCAAATAAATAGTTCGAATACTTACATTGTTGTCATAAATATCTTAACAAAGTAGAACTTATGATTTTAAATACTACTACATAAAACCCTAACGCAATTATTTAATAAACAAATTATTATTTCTTGTTTTTTCGAAGATATTCTATTAGATACATATATATTATTAATATTCTTATATAAAATTAAAATCACATAAGTCAATAGCATTACAATAAAATTAGTGTATTTGATATAACAATAAATTATAGAAATATACAAAATATACCATTTCGAAGTGTTTCGTAAGTGTATGTTAAAGTTAATGAAGTATT
>PQFF01000437.1:19908-46436 GCA_003547095.1 Diversispora epigaea
ACCAACGGGAAGTGATAATGAACGACAAACTTCTCCATCAGCTCAAGCAAGAAAACGAAGAAGAACTGAAAAAGGAAGAGAACAACATTCTGATGGTAATTTTTCAAAATTTTTCAAAACATTTAATAAAAATATTTTCTAATGTATAATTTATTTTATTAGAAGAAGAAGAACCTCTATTGAAAAGAAAAGGAAAACAAGATCAAATGCTAGACTATTTAAAAAAAATTGATAAGGAAGTCGGAGACCTTCGAAAGGAAATGTCTGACATCCGAAAAAAAATAGAAAACAACAAATTATGGGACGAGATGTATGATCCAATATTTGTTAATGTAAGTGATTTATTTATTTTCTTTACAAACAAAAAATTATTTTACTTATAATATCTTAATATTTTAAAAAAAAAAGAAACTTGTTAATGAAATTGCAAACAAGACAATTTTGGAAGCAATTTATCCGAGTGACATCAAATTTAAACAAGTTACTGCGAAATACTTAGGAAAAAAATACCCAGAACTTTTCTTTGATTGGACTAACAAACACTGGACGTTTTATTATGATTTAACCATCCATAAAAAAGTAAGTTTTACTGAATTACATTATAATTTTAAATATCTCAATAATTAATAAAAGATTTTGAATTATTCATAGTTATTGGAAAGACATCAGTCAAGAAGGAGGACTATATCAACCCAAATTAAAAAATCAATATTTGCGGTATTCAAAAATCTTCCGCGAATAAATATGAAAGCATCACCAAGTGAAATCAAAACTTGGAAAGAATTACCTGTAGTAAGAGAATGTTTTGAAAAACTTCATAAAACCATACTGGATGAAACCATGACCTGGTGCGGAAAGATCATCCGCGAAACTTGGCCAGACGTGGGAAAAATTTCCGATGAACAAATAGCATTTACTGTAGCAGTGTGCGAAAGTTTTTTAGATCTAAACAATGAAATACTAAAAAATAACAGTAAATTTTTAAGTAAAAGGATACAAAAAAATAGAGTAAGTATCAAAAATATCCAGAAATTTGTTATTTCTAATATACTAATAATATATATAATTTGTATTAATAGAAAAAAAAAGAAAAAGGTATAAGTTTCGATTTAACGTCTAGCTCAGATTCAGATGAGGTCGAAGATTTAGATGAGGATCAAGATGAGGATCAAGAAGAAGAAAGAGAGGAGGAAAGAGAGGAGGAAAGAAGGGAGGAAAGAAGGAAGGAAAGAGGCGAGGAAAGAAGAGAGGAAAGAGAAGAGGAAGAAGAAGATGAAGTTTTATATGAAAGAGAAATTATTTCGAAAACTTAAATTAATTTCAAAAATATTACGAAATTTTTTTTTATTTTTTTTATTTTTTTTATTATAATATTTTGATATTTTGATAATAATATTATATTTTATGAAGGAAAAATCATTTCGGGAACTTAAATTAATTTCAAAAATATTGCGAAATTTTTTTTTATTTTTTTTATTTTTTTTATTATAACATTTTGATAATAATATTATATTTTATGTTAGAAGAAATTTTTAATTTTTTATTATTATTATTATAAGAAATAAAACATTACAGAAGTTATAAAATTTAAAAAATAATTTCGCAATATTATGAAATATATTTATTAACAAAATATTTATTATTTTCGTCAAAACGAGGTATAATATATACAATATTATCTATAGTTTCAATTGGAATTAAATTATATAACTCCACTAATTTTAAAAGAGGACAATTATAGAGATAGGAATTTTTTTCAAATTTGAAGTCGTACCATTGAACTAATGCGAGATTTAACAGAGGTTTTTCTTCAATTTCAATTTTTGCCATTAATAAAATTTTACCATAACATAATCTTTCATCGGATTGATAATCAAAAGATTCATTAGAATCCATCGAAATTGCTACATTACTGAACCATGGTTTATTATGAAATTTGTTTTTTGCCCTTATTATTGATCCATTTTCTAAAGTTGCCGTACCATATGTAATAATATCACATTCCTTAATATTTTTAACTTCTAAAATATTATCTAAAAAATCGTCGAAACATTCTAAAAATTGGTTAAAACCTTTAATCATATTATCGTTAATATTTGGATCATTCATTTTTTCACAAAAATATATATTTGCTTCTGTTAATTTTGTTTCAAAAAGCTTTGATGAAAAGTTCAACAGTTTAGTCGGCTTCTTCTTCTTTTGTTTTTTATTAATCACGTTTATTATATCTTGTCTTTTCAACTAAATTTAAAAGTTATGAATTAATTAACAGTTCATTTATATTATTTATAATAAAATAGTTAACTTACTGTTTTCATTATTTGATCTTCCACATTTTTTTTATTGCTCATTCGGTAAAGGATTTTAACAAAATCCTTATGCAAACTTTCGTAAGTTTCTGTTGTATATCCATTTATTATACCAAACTGACAGATTGATTCAAAATGTGGTAAATCCACGAGTGAAATTTTGGAAATTTTAATTTGGAACGCGAATATGGTTTAAATATTTCAACAAATAGTTTTGTCCATTCAAACGTATCTTTCTAAAAAGATAAATTATTTAGTATATAATTAGTAAAATCAAGATTTTAATTTTTAATAACATACCCGAAAATTTTCGAGATCGCTTTCTGTGAATATTTCTGATCTGCTCATCATGTACATTTTATTCCATTTTGCGTATACTTCTGATAATTTTTTATTTTCAACAAAATTTTCAACATTATTTTCATTTTCTTTATATAAGTTATCTACCACAAATACCATTACTTTCATTAGAATTCTATATTCTTTTGCAGTCATTCTGGAAATTGATTGAAGTCCATTAGTGAACATTTGAAATTTTTGAAATCGTGGAATTTTCGAAAGTCTGTTGTCTATTTTATTGACTAATGAACTATCTTGTTTTTGAAGAAGTGCTTGAGTAAATTCTATTTGGTAATGAAATAGTCCCAAATCTAAATGGTGCATTCTATCTGGAACTGTTGCTGAATATACATTTATACTTGGTAAAGACCAAAAATAATTAGGGATATTTTCCAAACTCACATCCTGTCCAGCATTATTGTAAAAATATTCTTGCATATTTTCGTTATTACGAAAAGTTACATCCGACAAATCGGTATCCGCCAACAACGTCTTTGAAATTAAACAAAAATGACAAGGAAAGTTCGAATTAGTTGATTTGTATACTAAACTAAATGTAGCAGCTTCCGGCCAATCACATATGATTGTTGATATACGGGGAAAGAACCAAAATGTTTTATTATCAACTTCTAAATCAATACCTTTTTCTGCAAATAAAGGATCTAATAAAAATTTCATAGAATTATGGAAGGTTAAGTGTACTAATTTTTTAAAGTNCTACCACAAATACCATTACTTTCATTAGAATTCTATATTCTTTTGCAGTCATTCTGGAAATTGATTGAAGTCCATTAGTGAACATTTGAAATTTTTGAAATCGTGGAATTTTCGAAAGTCTGTTGTCTATTTTATTGACTAATGAACTATCTTGTTTTTGAAGAAGTGCTTGAGTAAATTCTATTTGGTAATGAAATAGTCCCAAATCTAAATGGTGCATTCTATCTGGAACTGTTGCTGAATATACATTTATACTTGGTAAAGACCAAAAATAATTAGGGATATTTTCCAAACTCACATCCTGTCCAGCATTATTGTAAAAATATTCTTGCATATTTTCGTTATTACGAAAAGTTACATCCGACAAATCGGTATCCGCCAACAACGTCTTTGAAATTAAACAAAAATGACAAGGAAAGTTCGAATTAGTTGATTTGTATACTAAACTAAATGTAGCAGCTTCCGGCCAATCACATATGATTGTTGATATACGGGGAAAGAACCAAAATGTTTTATTATCAACTTCTAAATCAATACCTTTTTCTGCAAATAAAGGATCTAATAAAAATTTCATAGAATTATGGAAGGTTAAGTGTACTAATTTTTTAAAGTCTTTAGATTTTTTTTCAGATTTATCCTTTGCTTTTAAGATAGAAAGGTATCCAAGTAATTGTTTAGCGTCAGATTTATTACGCCTTTTAGTTGAAATATTTCCAATTGATATATAGATAGGATGCAAAGAGGATTTACCTAAGGTATCAGTAGTAGTAGCATCAGAATAAAGTATTATGGATAAAAGGTTTGAACCATGTGGTAAAGAAGCTTCAGTATTCTTCCACCAATTTCCAGTGTATTGTTCACTGTAAGTCTTTTCACCTTTGTACTATATTACAAAATATTACAGTTAATATTATTTTCAATATTTAAAGTTTATATAGATTTAATATACCTTAAAATTTTCGAATCTCAATGTAAAATTTTGTGATATGTCGGAAATATACTTGCACGCAAAATTATTTTGAGGCCCCGAAATTGCAATTTCGGGGAAAAAAGTCGAAATAGTTTTTCATAGAAGACGAAATTATTTTACTTAAAACCCAAAATTTTTTAACCACCCAGATTTATTCTTTGATTGAAGATACACATAACTGGGTACTTTTTTTACTTCCATATATAAAATGGATTCTGCATAAATCTCAAAAAGTCGAAATACCTCAAAAATCCAAAATCAATTTTGGGAACATGTATAGTCGGAAATAGATAAAATATTTTTAATGCAATTGAGAACGGGATGATAAAATAAATAATAATCTATATTATTATGAGTAAGAATCTTGTGTTTTTTAGATGTTAAAGTGGGAATTTTCATTTTTTCCATTAATTCGCATCCTTTTTTGGCATTTTTCGGAAGAGGAGATAAAAGAAGATTGGAATGTTCATTAAAAAAACGAATCACGGCATTGGTAGCTTCATTAGATAGATTATAATTGGTAACAAGAGCCATTAAATCAGCGTATGCATTATTAGAAAACTCGATAGGTTCCGCTTCTTCACAAATATTATTATAGTTCGAAGCATAATTATTAAATGAGTAATTTTCAGGTTCACTGTTAGATAATTCCATATTTTCAAAAAAGGAAACACTGGAATGGCTGATATCACTAGTTAAAGATTCTTCTTCAACTTCAGCATTATATGAATCATTATCTTCATCTTCATTTTCACCTTCACCTTCATCTTCATTTGAATTCTCGTAAATACTTTCGAAATTATTCTATAAACATCGAATATAGTATAAGCTACTTTGAAATTATTTTTTTTATTATTTTTTTTACCTCATTATTTAATAAATTTTCGCTTTTTAAACTATCGATCATCATTACTTCCAAACTTAATTCTTCAGACGAATCTACACTTTTGAGACATTGTTTTATGTGGTTAGTATACAAAGTTTTAGTTGTAAAAATACGTTAGGGACAAAAGTTACATTTCCAAGACATTTTAATTATTTTAATTGATGTTTAACGACTATCATTGTATTTATAATAATTATATTTCCATATTAAGACGTGTGTTACTTTTAATAATTTCGCTATATTATAAAATATTTATATACAAAATTATAAAAAAAATTATTGCTATTTTATAAATTTATTCTTCTTCATTTATAAAAGCTTCTTCATCTTCGTCATCTTCATCTTCACTTTCAGTTGAATGGTTAACTTCGCGATGAAGACTTTCACCTTTTTTTATTTGTTCCTAAAAATTTTTGAAATTGTTATTTTTATTAAATTTTTTATGTAACTATATATATATATAGAATTTACCTCAAAAATAAGTAACAATGGTTTTATTATTTTTTCTTTACTAATTATATTTGGCAACTTGGGATTTAGAAAGTTTTCGCATGTAACAATAGCGAAAGCTTTCTGATGGATCNATCTTCATTTGAATTCTCGTAAATACTTTCGAAATTATTCTATAAACATCGAATATAGTATAAGCTACTTTGAAATTATTTTTTTTATTATTTTTTTTACCTCATTATTTAATAAATTTTCGCTTTTTAAACTATCGATCATCATTACTTCCAAACTTAATTCTTCAGACGAATCTACACTTTTGAGACATTGTTTTATGTGGTTAGTATACAAAGTTTTAGTTGTAAAAATACGTTAGGGACAAAAGTTACATTTCCAAGACATTTTAATTATTTTAATTGATGTTTAACGACTATCATTGTATTTATAATAATTATATTTCCATATTAAGACGTGTGTTACTTTTAATAATTTCGCTATATTATAAAATATTTATATACAAAATTATAAAAAAAATTAGGGAAATTATAGGCATCTCTGGCCAGAGATATATAACATATATATCTCTGGAATTTCAACCAATAAAAATGCGTGAATATCTCGTGTTTGCACCTGATTTTGTCGATTAGGTCGCCGTACCCAGCAATATCGGAGGCGTAAATGGTACAAATTAAATACGTGCTACGTGGCATTAATGGCGTAAACAAATTTTTTAATAAATACGTACTACGCACCATAAGTGGCGTAAACAAAATTTTTTCCCACATCTCTTTTTATCTTTTTACTACATAAAAAAGAAACTTCGTTTAAAGTAATTAGTAATTAGCAATGAGTACACCAAGTATACAACAAAAAACAGAATTAGAGGAACAAAACATTAATAGTGAGTTGTTATTTAGTACAATTATGTTTTCTACAAAATAATGTTTTCCTAAATCAAACTACAACTACACCATAAAGACGAAGTTCAAAATAATAATGAAAAACCGGGAGAACCAGGGAATGATGAAATTTGCAGTAATAATGAGGAACCAGAAAATTTATTTCTTCAGCATAGTCAAGCTTATTCTTCCTTCGAGGCATTTAAATATATTACAGACCAATATGCTGAAATGAACGGGTTCAAGGTGATTTTTTATAAAGGCAATAACCGTAGTGACGGTATACGCTACACTCAAGTTTTTACTTGTGATCGCTACGGTGAATTCAAACCTAAACCTAAGGATCCCAAGAAAAAAGGCCGAAATACGTCATCAAAAAAGTGTAACTGTCCATAGCTTATCCGTCTTAACTACAACTCAGAAGATGAAAAATATTATATTTTACAATCTGTACTCCACCATAATCACTCCCTTATCCCAGCTCAGCTTATGCGTATCTTGCCTTCTAATCGGGAAATACCAGCAGATATTAGGGAGGAAATTGTTCTTGCAAAAAAAGCAGGCATTTCGACATCACAAATACAATCATTACTTGTAGTAAAGTATGGACCAACCACGAAGAAATGGATAATCAAAGATGTGTACAATTTGATCGGTACTGACCATATATTACGTAATGAATTTCAAGCACACGATTTTCTCTTCCTCCTGCAACAAAAACGTAATGAAGATCCAGAGTTTTCTTATGAATTCGAGTTGGATTGTGAAAATCGGTTAAAGCACGTTATTTGGACATATCCATCACAAAAACGGAAATATGTACGTTTTCATGACACTATTGTGTATGATAATACGTACAAATGCAATTATTTTTCAATGCCCTTTGGAGTATTTACAGGTGTTACCAATAATGGTCTCTCATATTGTGTGGCCGGTGCTTTGCTCCGAGATGAAACCCGTTCAAGCTTTGAATGGCTTTTCAAATCTTTTCTTCGTATTTTTGTTGTTGCACCTCAAACAATACTTACTGATAATGATCTCGCGATGACCGATGCCATTCGTTCTGTATTGACCAATAATTATGGTACCAAGCATGGACTTTGTATATGGCATATGCTTAAGAATATTAAATCCAATATGACTTCTAAGCTTGGATTTAATTATACTGCATTTCATTCAGATCTCATAAAGTGTCTTAATTATTACATAGATAAAAATCAGTTTGAAGAACAATGGAACTCCGTAATGAGGAATGACAACTATGCGGAAGCAAAATCGTATCTTGACGTCCTTAACCAATGGCGCGAACGATGGGCTCCAGCATATCTAAAAGAATTTTTTTTTGCCGACATGTCATCAACACAAAGAGGTGAATCCATGAATAGGCTGTTAAAGAGTTTCGTTGATAGCAAAACCACGCTTACAGAGTTTTTAGCAGCTTTCGAACGAGCACTTGATCGTCGAGAAGAGGCTGAACATATTGCTGCATATAAAGAGCTTGTCTACCCCATCCGCCAGAATTTTCAAAATCCTATTGAAAACAAAGCTGCTAGTTGTCTGACTCAATATGCCTGGAAGAAATTTTTGATTGAGTGGAGTGTCAAAGATGCGTACGCATGTGAAGAAACGACAAATAATGATGAAAAGCGTCAGTTCAAATTATCACGTTATGAGAGACCAGACATATTTCGTTGGGTGTATTATGATGGTCGTATACTTAGTTGTTACTGCCGTAATCTCGAATTTGCTGGAATAATTTGCTGCCATTCTCTTGTTGTCGCAGTTCGTCTTTCTCTTGACCGGCTTGATCCTATTCACTTTCCGAAACGCTGGCAAAAAGATCCTTCTGAGCTGGAGCTTGCTAAAGATTATGTCAATTTTTACAGCTCACAACCACAAACTACAGTAACCCCAACATCAGATGAATCATCCAGTGAAGGCGCTTCTCGAATTCGATATGCACGAATTAACCGATTATGCGGAGAAATTGCAAACAAGATTGCAACAGATCCTAACAAGTGTTCAAATTTTATGTTGTATCTTGAAAAGTACTTAGAAGATTTATATGCCATTTCTAGTGATACTTTCATTTCAACATGTATGATACAGTCTTCAGCATCTTCAAAAAATCCAACAATAATTAATCCTATCAAGAGTAAGGCTGTTGGACAGCCAAAAAAAGGAAGAATCCGATGCGAAAAAGAAAATATTTCCGAAGTTGCTGTAAAAAAGAAACGAGGTAGACCAAAAAAGAATCCCGAAGAGAGCCCAACCAGGGTCCAAAGTGAAAATTCTAGCCAAAGGTTATTACAAAAACGTATTCGCAGTAATATTTGACAATAATGGATGTTAATAGTAATACAGCAGAATATTTTATTATCAATCTTATATATATAACTCGGGATAATATCTTGAGAGATGAACTGGTTATATGTCTTTATAGTTTCTTTTTTTTTATAACATTTGTGCATCTTAGATGTTAAAGAAATAATAATGAAATAAAAGTAAAGTTTATAGTAATCAATTTTAATACAAAGTGCTTTATGATTTATTGTCAGGAGTTAATCAACTTTAAGAATTTTAAGATAAAAGTGACTTTCCATCATGATACATAAATTTGCTAGTCTATGCAATACACTATTGTATAATAATTTATGTTTAATTGTTTCACAAGTCTACTTTAAAAAATAACGAAATTTAACAAAGTTCGGAGATCAATATCGCGTGATTGTCGATTTGTAGTCCGGACATAATGGTAAATGATCAGGTGTTTTCTTAAATTTTGATTGGTCATTTGGCCAGAGAGATATATATTATATATCACCGGCCAGAGATGTCTAGAAAAACCAAAAAAATTATTGCTATTTTATAAATTTATTCTTCTTCATTTATAAAAGCTTTTTCATCTTCGTCATCTTCATCTTCACTTTCAGTTGAATGGTTAACTTCGCGATGAAGACTTTCACCTTTTTTTATTTGTTCCTAAAAATTTTTGAAATTGTTATTTTTATTAAATTTTTTATGTAACTATATATATATATAGAATTTACCTCAAAAATAAGTAACAATGGTTTTATTATTTTTTCTTTACTAATTATATTTGGCAACTTGGGATTTAGAAAGTTTTCGCATGTAACAATAACGAAAGCTTTCTGATGGATCGGCGTATCAGCATTACAGGTTTTTTCTAATACACAATCAATATATGTAGTTTCGGAGTTGGGTATTCTTTCAAAAAGGTTTCCGTAAATTTTGCGGACCTGCGGAGATGCTTTCCATGTTGCGATCACATTATGATCATCGGTACTCTATATATAGGGCAGTTCTTTTTCTCCAAAAATACTAAATAGGGCTTTTCGATAAGTGGAGGCAGCAGTTCCTCGTAGTTGGCGATGCTTTTTCAATAATTAAAAATTTAATATTATATGCAATTATCTAAAATATTTTGAAAAATAATATTTTAGCAACAAGGTAAAAATAATTACATTCGCCATTATTCGACCGACGTAAAATGTATTCCATTTTTTTAAAGAATACGTATTAAATATTTCTCTATAATTTTTTTTTGCGACGGATTCTGAGATTTTTTTAAAATCGTCTTGTGTTGGATAGATGGCTTTATTAAAGGTTTCATCTGCTATTTCCTTTACTAATTTCTAATAATAAAACAAATTATAAGTAATCCTTTATAATTTATTATCAAATGAAAGGTTTCGCAATCAAAATTACCGTAACAAATTCAGATGAAATTTCATCTTTTTTGTTTTCAATGAATTCGACAATTATTTTTTCTAAATTGTCGATTTTATTATTCAAGGTATTACATGTTTTTATTAATTCAGCATTTTGCATAATTAATTTATCAAGTGTTAAATTTCTAATGCTTCCCCCCAGTATTCCTTCATGTTGCGTTTCTTCTTGGGTTCCTTCTTGTGTTCCTATAAATAAATATTAGAAAATATTTTTAAAAAAAGGAACAGATTATTATTATTACCTTCGGTTACATCTGAAGTCTCACGATTAATTTGGTCTGTATCTTGGGTTCGAATTTTTTTTTATTTGGGTTTCCAGTGGTTTCTTTTCTCTTATTTTTATGACCGGGAGTGGACATTTTAATTTTATAAAAAAAAGTGATGGAAAAAATATTGTATTTATAATAATTCAATTGTAATAATAATCCAGTTGTAACCTTTCGAAAAATAATACAATTAATCAGTTAAGCATTACCAAAAAATTTTGAAAAGAATCAAATGATTAATAAATACCACCTAGACACAAATCAATAGTAAATCCTCCTATATTGATAAATAAAGATATGAATTTTAGTAAAGATTCGACCTCCTTGAAATTAGCCACTGATATATATCTTGTTTCCATTTACCTCAAAAAGATATTTGCAATTTTTCTTCCCACAAAATATTTAAGAAAAGAATGTATAAGGTCAGTTAGAACAGTAAAGTAAAGATAAAATTCTTAAAGAATCTCTGCCTATTTATCTCTTGGATCGTCCAGCGGACAAATTTGGTTGCTAAAACATAGTAGTATGTGAAAATTGAAGGTTTAAGAGATAATATATGGATTCTGTAATTAATAACTTTTCACTTATTTTCGTAAACTTATAATGCAGTACAAACAAAATAATAACATTGTATTTATTTCGATAATTTCACAGCATTTCAACATATGCTGAGAATATTACACGATCTATTAAAAACATTAAAAATATTAGAAACGGAAAATTACACGATAATACTTATTTGGAAATTACATTGCGAATGTGGTGGCGAATGTTTATGGTATATTTATAATATTCATATGTGAAACATCGATTAAAAATTGCTACAATATCGTTAACAGAACAATGTTAATTAAAATTGCTGTGATAAACTTCAAAAACAGTACAATGTCAATTAAAATTGATGCGATAAACTTCGAAGGATATTACTAACTTACACGATCTTTCAAAAACGTTAAAAATATTAGAACCGGAAAATTACACGATAATACTTATTTGGAAATTACATTGCGAATGTGGTGGCGAATGTTTATGGTATATTTATAATATTCATATGTGAAACATCGATTAAAAATTGCTACAATATCGTTAACAGAACAATGTTAATTAAAATTGCTGTGATAAACTTCAAAAACAGTACAATGTCAATTAAAATTGATGCGATAAACTTCGAAGGATATTACTAACTTACACGATCTTTCAAAAACGTTAAAAATATTAGAACCGGAAAATTACACGATAATACTTATTTGGAAATTACATTGCGAATGTGGTGGCGAATGTTTATGGTATATTTATAATATTCATATGTGAAACATCGATTAAAAATTGCTACAATATCGTTAACAGAACAATGTTAATTAAAATTGCTGTGATAAACTTCAAAAACAGTACAATGTCAATTAAAATTGATGCGATAAACTTCGAAGGATATTACTAACTTACACGATCTTTCAAAAACGTTAAAAATATTAGAACCGGAAAATTACACGATAATACTTATTTGGAAATTACATTGCGAATGTGGTGGCGAATGTTTATGGTATATTTATAATATTCATATGTGAAACATCGATTAAAAATTGCTACAATATCGTTAACAGAACAATGTTAATTAAAATTGCTGTGATAAACTTCAAAAACAGTACAATGTCAATTAAAATTGATGCGATAAACTTCGAAGGATATTACTAACTTACACGATCTTTCAAAAACGTTAAAAATATTAGAACCGGAAAATTACACGATAATACTTATTTGGAAATTTCATTGCGAATGTGGCCGCGAATATTTACGGTATATTTATAATATTCATATGAGATTGAGAATTTCATAAAATCATAATGATAATTAGTGATACCTGTCGTAATTATTTGCAAGAGTTGCAACCAGTTGCAACTAATTACGCCATAAGGAAAAATGAATTGCGCCATATAATTGCGACACTTTTTTTGAATTACGACAGGTATCACTAATGATAATATGAAAGGTCGATTACTGTGATAAACTTCGAAGGATATTATCAACAGTGCAATGCCAATTAAAATTGATGCGATAAATTTCGAAGGATATTGCTAACGGTGCAATGTCGATTAAAATTGCTGCGATAAACTTCGAAGGATATTGTTAACAATACAATGTCGATTAAAATTGCTGCATTATAAACGTATGCGGAATACAACAAAAATAAATGTGCCGAGATTTACGAAAATTAAATATAGGTGATGATCATCGAAGTTTAACGAAACGATATATTATGAATATCTAACATAAGCAGAGGTTATCAAGAACCTCCGATACAAGATAACTACAAAAACGATAATATTCGTAAGATTTCGCCATATAAAAATATCAAAATCGATAACCTTCGAAGGTTACCGAAAACCTCCGAANCTGTGATAAACTTCGAAGGATATTATCAACAGTGCAATGCCAATTAAAATTGATGCGATAAATTTCGAAGGATATTGCTAACGGTGCAATGTCGATTAAAATTGCTGCGATAAACTTCGAAGGATATTGTTAACAATACAATGTCGATTAAAATTGCTGCATTATAAACGTATGCGGAATACAACAAAAATAAATGTGCCGAGATTTACGAAAATTAAATATAAGTGATGACCATCGAAGTTTAACGAAACGATATATTATGAATATCTAACATAAGCAGAGGTTATCAAGAACCTCCGATACAAGATAACTACAAAAACGATAATATTCGTAAGATTTCGCCATATAAAAATATCAAAATCGATAACCTTCGAAGGTTACCGAAAACCTCCGAAAGATAACGTAGTGATAATCAACGTTAACATTAAACTTCGAAGGTTTTCGTTATAAAAAATTTCCTGATGAAATAAAAAATCATCGAATTTCGTGACTATTACAACATATAAAAGTTTTGTTTTACCATAGTTTGTAACACTATTAAATAGTAAAATACGGAATAGAAAGAAAATGATTTTATTATTATACTTTTATAAAAGGTTACCAATAACTTGTATTTCCATTTCTGTTTTGTCTTATTTTCGTGTTTTTTAAAAAAAAGATAATTGTAAATGTCAGAATGCGAAGACAACATTTTTTTGTGCTCACCTTTTACAAATTTTATAGAAGAGTTAGATGAAATATATAGTAATAATATAGAAAATAATAATAATAATAATGACATTATAAATGAAAATAATGAATTTTTTGAGGATGAAATTAATTATTATAAATTGGACCTAGAGTTTGAAAGCGAAAATGAAAAGGATAAACAATATAATGATGAAATTATAAAAATTTTAGAACAAATCAAAAATGAAAAGGAGAAGAACAATATAATGACGAAATTATAGAAATTTCAGAACAAATCGAAAATGAAAAGGAAGAAGAACAATATAATGACGAAATTATAGAAGTTTCAGAACAAATCGAAAATAAAAAGGAAGAAACTATAGAAGCTTTAGAACAAACTGAATTGACAACCTGTGTAGTAATTGACTTTGTTGATGGTAAGATACAACGGTGTAGACAAAATGAAAAATTAAAACAATTACATAACCTGTTTGGCACATGGCAAGTGGATCGTAATGCTATTAAAGAAGTAAACGGTATTTTATCGAAATTAAAAGTTTGTAACACCCACTTTCAATTTAACAATAAATATCTGCACAAATCACAAGACAAAAAATTAAAGAGTTTTAAAATAGAAAAAATTCAATGGCGCAGATGCATTCTTTGTGACAAATATGTTACTTTTTTTTCACAGAATATAAGATGTACTAAACATTCTTGGCATTTAAACAGAAATAATATTCAAGTGGTATGCATTGGACAATATGGGTGTAAAGCATCAAAAATATGTCATCCTATATGTACTCAAGCATTTGACAATATTGAAAAGCCAAAATCTATTTGTTGTTTATGTTATGAAAAATTTGGTGGTCATATTTATCATCGTCCAGGAAGAGGAAAAAAAGGAACTACGTGTATTACAGAACAATTACATTTAGGAGATACTAATAAAGCACTTGAATTTTTGGGTGATTGGATAATTAATATTTCAAAAATCCAAGATGAAAAAAATAAAAATCAAATACTGATAGCATTAATTAATGCTCTTATTCTTTTTACATCTTTTTCACCATTAAATAAAAATGTTAATTCCACTCCCAATATTACAAATGAATTTAATAAAAATGAACAATTAATTAATCAGATACCTAGTTTATTTATAATTAAAATGCTTTTTATTGAATCATCTGAAAAAATAAAACATGAATGAAGCTTAATTATTAATGATTATAAAGAACTTGGATTTGTAGTTGGAGATAAATTGTAGAATTCACATTCAGATATTATCACAAAAAAATTTTCTTTGGAATTACCACAAACTCTTCAAGAATATTACAATGCATTTCCAGACTTTCTTACTTTACTTTTTTTTGGAATAATTTATAAACTACAAGAAAAAAAAATGGAAACAAATAATTAGCAGCAAAAAAAACAATTACTTAAAACTGTAGTTTCTGAACAAATAATTAAAATAGTAACATTTATTACCTCAATATTAATAGGATTAGCTTTTCCTTATTTGAAAATTTGGTTACCTCGAATTTTAACAAGTTTAAGTCGTAAACCACGACTATTGGGTGCATTCCGCCAATTATTATTAATATGTTATGTAACATCTCATACAGACCGGCATGAAAGAAAATTAGCAAATTCTCGAATGGAAAAAGCAAATCCCACAAAATGCCTAATTCAAGAAAAAAATATTTGGAACTTAGCTGTTATTGATAATATTGATTTTAAAGAAAAAAGTTTTAAATTTGGAAATATTTATGATATTATCCGAAAAAGTTCCCATGCAACATTACGGATGGCTTTCCAAATACAACTACCAATGGATATAAGAACTGGACTTGAAAAAATAATTGAATTAAATGCAAATACACCATTATTTGGTATAAACTCTGAAATAGAAAAAATATTGATGATTTTTCAAGAAATATTTCAAGAACTATTAAATTTCAAAAATATTAATGGCAAATTGTATTACAATAAAGATTTTGATGCAGAAAGTATTAAATATCTTATATTACCCAAATTAGATCGTGGATGTTTAGATTCACCTCCAAGTATTGTAATTCTTGAACCTGGAAATAATCCAACCCTATAAGAAATACGCATACTTAAAATGTACTTAAAATATACCTAAAATATACTTAAAATCAAGTATATTTTAAGAATATTTTAAGTATATTTTACTAATAAAACAAGTATATATTAAGTATCAAAAAGTAATAGAATGTTATATACTTAAAATACACTTAAATACTTAAAATATACTTAAAATATACTTAAAATTTTTTAAAACACACTTAAAATTTCTTAAAACACACTTAAAATTTCTTAAAANCTTATTGTAAAACAAGATGGGGTACATTATATACTACAACTAATTCTATTACACAATCAAAACCAGTATTTTATTGGGTAAATATTTAAAATTTGTATTTATATATTTATAATTTATTATTAATTTATTATTTATTTTTCAGATTACAGAAAATCATCCAGAAGTAATTACAAATATAAAAGTATATACTTTACTTCAAAATGAAAAGTTTTATTCAAATTGTTATCAAATAGCATCTATTCTCAAACCAGTAAAAGAGTTAACAAATGTTCTTGAAGCACGAGATGCAAATTTGGCTGATTGTTTTATTGGATTAATAAAACTTGGTGCAAAAATTAATCAAATTTCATTTGGAAACCCATGGAAATCTATAATTATTTCTAATTATAACCGTCGTTTAGGAGAATTTATCAATAGGAGTTATATTCTTGCATATTGGCTTCATCCTTTATATAGAGGTAATTTTAATTTTTTAAAAATATTTAAGAAATTTTTAATAGATTTAATAAAACTTTTATTAAATTATAGGTATGGGATTAAAACAAGCAGCATTAAATGAAATCTATGAAACTGCATCAATAATGTGGTACAATTTAGGACATAGTGAAGAATCATGTCTTAAACTTTTAATGGAGATGAGATTATGGAAAAGAAATGTGGCACCTTACAATCTTACTTATGACACATATCGAGAAACTCCAATGAAATGGTGGTTAAGTATTAATATTCAAGAGGATGAAACTGATCAATTACAAGAATTGGCATTATTGTTATTTTCAATTGTTCCATCTCAGGCAGTTTGTGAAAGGAATTTTTCTATGCTTAAATGGTTTTTTGGAGAAAAACGTATGAATTTAAATTTATCAAAAATTGAATCTATGGCAAAGATTCGATCTTATTATATTTCCAACACAGATAAAGAAATACGATTTCGTGATAAGAATTTAAGTGAACATGAATTACGTAATAATATTAATGAATCTGTAATTACTTATGATACATTTGAAAAAAATGGAATTTTAGAAAGAGATGAAAATATAGAATATAAAAGAAATGAAAATTTAGAAGAAAATACAGAAATAGAAAATGAATTATCTACTAGTTTAAATATAAATCAATTTGTTGACTTAACATTACCTGCATTTTTAACTACTGGAAACAACTTATTTACTAATAATAGGTTAAATACAAATATAAGAAGTCGTAATATAGGTAATATGGAATATGATCCAATTAAATTAGCACAAAGTGCATTAAATGAAGAATAAAAATAGTAATTTTATTATTTAGTATTCATTTTATTATTTTTCATATAATAGTTTAATATAAATATTCATAAATAAATAAAGAAATTTTAAAATTTATATTATTATTATTATTTTATTATTTATATTTTTTATAAATTAAAATTTTTATAAACTATTGGTGAAATTGTTTCTCCAGTGTCATTTACTAATTTCACCATATTTCACCAATATCATTAGTTTCACCATTATCACCAGTTTCACCATTATTATATATATCACCAATATTATTTTTTTCACCAGGTGCATAAATTATCTTCAAGTTGCACCTTTGGTGCACCAGTTACACCAGTGTCATTGGTGAAATTAGGTAGTTTCACCATCATCTCTAGTTACCACATATAAAACTTTTTATTTTAATAAGTAAATAACAAAAATGTAATTAATAAAAAAAAATGCTGAGAATGTAATCTATCGACACAAAAAATTTCAGACCAAGAACTTTAAAATTGACGAAATAATAGACGTCTAAACTCAAACGTTTTAAATTTTAAACGTTTGAGTTTAGACGTTTATTATTCCGTCAATTTTAAAGTTCTTGGTCTGAAATTTTTTGTGTCGATAGATTACATTCTCAGCATTTTTTTTTATTAATTACATTTTTGTTATTTACTTATTAAAATAAAAAGTTTTATATGTGGTAACTAGAGATGATGGTGAAACTACCTAATTTCACCAATGACACTGGTGTAACTGGTGCACCAAAGGTGCAACTTGAAGATAATTTATGCACCTGGTGAAAAAAATAATATTGGTGATATATATAATAATGGTGAAACTGGTGATAATGGTGAAACTAATGATATTGGTGAAATATGGTGAAATTAGTAAATGACACTGGAGAAACAATTTCACCAATAGTTTATAAAAATTTTAATTTATAAAAAATATAAATAATAAAATAATAATAATAATATAAATTTTAAAATTTCTTTATTTATTTATGAATATTTATATTAAACTATTATATGAAAAATAATAAAATGAATACTAAATAATAAAATTACTATTTTTATTCTTCATTTAATGCACTTTGTGCTAATTTAATTGGATCATATTCCATATTACCTATATTACGACTTCTTATATTTGTATTTAACCTATTATTAGTAAATAAGTTGTTTCCAGTAGTTAAAAATGCAGGTAATGTTAAGTCAACAAATTGATTTATATTTAAACTAGTAGATAATTCATTTTCTATTTCTGTATTTTCTTCTAAATTTTCATTTCTTTTATATTCTATATTTTCATCTCTTTCTAAAATTCCATTTTTTTCAAATGTATCATAAGTAATTACAGATTCATTAATATTATTACGTAATTCATGTTCACTTAAATTCTTATCACGAAATCGTATTTCTTTATCTGTGTTGGAAATATAATAAGATCGAATCTTTGCCATAGATTCAATTTTTGATAAATTTAAATTCATACGTTTTTCTCCAAAAAACCATTTAAGCATAGAAAAATTCCTTTCACAAACTGCCTGAGATGGAACAATTGAAAATAACAATAATGCCAATTCTTGTAATTGATCAGTTTCATCCTCTTGAATATTAATACTTAACCACCATTTCATTGGAGTTTCTCGATATGTGTCATAAGTAAGATTGTAAGGTGCCACATTTCTTTTCCATAATCTCATCTCCATTAAAAGTTTAAGACATGATTCTTCACTATGTCCTAAATTGTACCACATTATTGATGCAGTTTCATAGATTTCATTTAATGCTGCTTGTTTTAATCCCATACCTATAATTTAATAAAAGTTTTATTAAATCTATTAAAAATTTCTTAAATATTTTTAAAAAATTAAAATTACCTCTATATAAAGGATGAAGCCAATATGCAAGAATATAACTCCTATTGATAAATTCTCCTAAACGACGGTTATAATTAGAAATAATTATAGATTTCCATGGGTTTCCAAATGAAATTTGATTAATTTTTGCACCAAGTTTTATTAATCCAATAAAACAATCAGCCAAATTTGCATCTCGTGCTTCAAGAACATTTGTTAACTCTTTTACTGGTTTGAGAATAGATGCTATTTGATAACAATTTGAATAAAACTTTTCATTTTGAAGTAAAGTATATACTTTTATATTTGTAATTACTTCTGGATGATTTTCTGTAATCTGAAAAATAAATAATAAATTAATAATAAATTATAAATATATAAATACAAATTTTAAATATTTACCCAATAAAATACTGGTTTTGATTGTGTAATAGAATTAGTTGTAGTATATAATGTACCCCATCTTGTTTTACAATAAGATTGAATTTCACCTCCTTTAATTTTCATTATATTTAATTGTTCTTTATAATAACCATGTGCAGCATGTGAATTATTAAAAAATTCAATAATACTACCACAGTTAGAAATAATTTTTTTAACAGATTCAATCTCTGCAAAATCTGAAGTAACTAAATTAATTGCATGAGCCATACATCTTAAATCTAAAATAAAGGGATTTGTTTCATGTATAATACGACGTGCAACTCTTAAATTTGCTCCATGGTCAGTTACAACTGCAACAAATTTTTCTATTCCAATATTTTGCATTACTTTCTGAATTTCTTCTGCCATAAATGATCCAGTTTGTTTCTCTATATTGTATAATTTAAGTTTTATAAGATATTCTTTTCTTGTTGAAGTAGTGATAATATAATTATAAATAGAATCATGTCTTGGAGAGGTCCATCCATCAAGACCTAATAATAATAATGATTAATAATATTGTAAAAATATAATAAATCTTATATAAATTAAATACTACTTACTAATAGTTAAATGATTATCCTTTTCCAATTTATTTTCAATTTTCTTTTCAATTCGTAAGGTTTCTTGTTCCAATAATTTACCAGAAAGGGTAAGACGCGAAGGTAAATTATATCCAGGAATAACAATTCGAAATAAATCAATAATAAATGGATTTTCAATAGTTTGAAATGGAAATCCACAACAAACCCATGCCTTAAGAATTGCTTGATCAAGTTCATTGGTTTTTGCAGTAGGTAAAGAAGTGATACTATCAAAATGCTTTGTAATTTGTGGTTGTTTTCTATTCTGAATCCGAACATTAGAAGCTTCTTCTAATATAATTTCTTTCCAAAATGTTCTTATTTCATCAGAAACTTTTTCACAATTTCTAGCTAAATGAATTTTCATATCTTTTGGTCGTCCTCTTGTCCATTTATCATTACATGCTTTACATTCTGCTTCATAAAGTCCCCTTCCTAAATCTTTGCCTTTTATAAAATAATTCCAAATTTCTCCTGTTTTTCTGCCTCCNGCGACGCGTAATGCGATCTATCTAGTATAATTTAATTTCATTGGCTAAAAATTATTCTAATAAGATGGATGTTAAATATTATAATAATTTATTAGTCAATCATTTTACCCGAGACATTTATCATACTACATTGTAATTTTAATTTTAATTTGTACTGCCAACGAAGTCAATTCTATTAACACTAATCCTCCTTTACAGATATTAAAAAATAAAATTTTTTTTGCTATATTTGCTTTTCTATCGATTAAATTATTAGGTCGAATTTCGATTGACGGATCTTGTGCAATACCAAGATCTAGATTTTGAAATTCGTTTAAATTATTAAAAATTTTAATAAAATTATTATCTTGATTAACAGGTGTTTAAGCGGAAAGAACTTGTTTGTCTTCTTCTGAGATAAGAATAATATGTTAAACAGGTTCTCCTCTTGCTCGTGGTGTGGGGTGGACTATAGGTTGAGTTATAGAAGGTCCTGCGACTAGTGTTGTTAACGGTCCGGCTTGGTCCGACTTGAGACCCAAGTCAAGCCAAACCGTTAACAAGTAAAGCTGAACCAGACCGAACCCCATTGACTTGAAAGTACAAGTCAAACCAAGCTGGACCGAACCGTTCAAGTCGATGGGGTCGATAGGTTGACTGACCCCATTAGCTCCATCAACCCCATCGACTTCAATTACAAGTCAATGGGGTTGATGGGGCTGATGGAGTTAATGGAATTAATTAATTCAAAATTATTATTATTATTTATTTTCCATCGGTTCCATCAACCCCATCGACTTTGATTATAAGTCGATGGGGTTGATGGGGTTGATGGGGCTGATGGTTAATCAATTAAAAATTATTATTATAATAAAATAAAATGAAATATAAAAATAATAACACATGATATAGTTCAACTCTATCAGTCTCATCGGTCCCATCAGTTCCATCAACTTCAATTAGAAGTCGATGGGACCGATGGGTCAATTAAATTTATTAATCAAAAATTATTATATTATAAAATAAAATAAAACGTAAAAATAATAACATGTGATCGGCCCCATCGGTCCCATCGACTTGCCATCGACTTGGCGACTTGAAGTCAAGCCAAACCGCAAGTCGATCGACTTGAAGTCGAACCGGACCGATGACTTGAAACTCTCAAGTCGAACCGGTTCAGCCCCATCGGTCCGGTCCGGTTCGGTTCGGTCCAGCTTGGACTTAACAACACTACCTGCGACGGTTAATGGACGATTTCGGCGATGTAGAAGGCGAGTAGACGGTGTAGATGGTATAAATCGTTGGAGTATTGGTAATGTTTGCTGTCTTCTTTGTCTCTGTTGTTCTTGTTGTTCCTCATAGTTCCTAATTCTAATCTTTGCCTCTCTTGTTCTTCGCGGATGTGGCGATTTCGGTCTTCGGCTTCGTGGTGGAGAGTTTCTGCCTTTAATCGGTTGTGGTTTCAAGTTCCTGTTGTTGTTTTCTTTCAGGTTCTTCTCGGGGATTCCTGTCGTACTTACTCTTGTTGTTGTGGTGGTTGTGGTGCTTCAATTTGCTAAGAGGACCCAGAGTTGTTCAAAATCNCACCAAGATCTAGATTTTGAAATTCGTTTAATAAATTATTAAAAATTTTAAATCTTCTAAATTAAAATTATTATCTTGATTAACAGGTGTTTAAGCGGAAAGAACTTGTTTGTCTTCTTCTGAGATAAGAATAATATGTTGAACAGGTTCTCCTCTTGCTCGTGGTGTGGGGTGGACTATAGGTTGAGTTATAGAAGGTCCTGCGACGGTTAATGGACGATTTCGGCGATGTAGAAGGCGAGTAGACGGTGTAGATGGTATAAATCGTTGGAGTATTGGTAATGTTTGCTGTCTTCTTTGTCTCTGTTGTTCTTGTTGTTCCTCATAGTTCCTAATTCTAATCTTTGCCTCTCTTGTTCTTCGCGGATGTGGCGATTTCGGTCTTCGGCTTCGTGGTGGAGAGTTTCTGCCTTTAATCGGTTGTGGTTTCAAGTTCCCGTTGTTGTTTTCTTTCAGGTTCTTCTCGGGGATTCCTGTCGTACTTACTCTTGTTGTTGTGGTGGTTGTGGTGCTTCAATTTGCTAAGAGGACCCAGAGTTGTTCAAAATCGACGATTTCGACGTTTCTCTTAGCTTCCCCTTCTAATTGTTGGACGGCTTCGAGTTCTTGTTGGTGGAGAAGTTCTTCTTGTAGTCTTCTCTCTTGTTCCTCTCAGCGTTCTTGTTCCTTTCGGCGTTCTTGTTCCTCTCGGCGTTCTTGTTCCTCTTGGCGTTCTTGTTCCTCTTGGCGTTCTTGTTCCTCTTGGCGTTCTTGTTCCTCTCGGCGTTCTTGTTCCTCTCGGCGTTCTTGTTCCTCTTGGCATTTTTGTTATTCTTGTGGTTAGGGTTAAGTGGTTTCTTCAATAGGGGAAAACGATTCCAAATCGTCGTTGTTTCGTAGTTGCCGTAAGTTGACGATTCCACTAAACTTTTTCTCAGTAATTCAGGTGTTGAAGTGTTTCCTTGGTTCGCTTGGGTCCCGACATAAATCTTCTCTTGGTGTTTCTTTTAATCTACGCAATCTTTACAATATTGATATGAGTTTTGTTAAAGTTTTATTTAAACAATTTCGTCTTATATACCTTTTTTTTAAAAAAAATATTCAGAAAATCATTCCATTTAAATAAGTTCTTATTGAGCATTCTATTCCTTGAAAACTCTGTTGATTATAATGAAGTTGGCGAAGAACCTGATATACCATTTTTCCTTTTAAGAATGAACTTTATAAATTTGATTAAGTGGACTTGCGAAAATGAATAAAGTGTGTAGAGAGGAAATAATCATACAATGTAATGAAGGAATAAAATAAATAAATTATTTAAAATTATTTAAAGGTTCACTAGTGGTAGAATAAAAATAGATAAAAATAGGAAAGCGAGGGAGAGGTAGAATAGGTGAGAAGAAAATGAAGTGAATTCTTTTCTTAATGATTTGTCCGTCGTTTATTTGTCACAACCCTGTACTATGAAAATGACAATGGCGGGTATGATAATCTATTAATAAATCGGGGTGTGATAAATTAACGTCCGAAATTATAAACATTATGTAAATAAAAAGAACTAATGTCCGTTGCTACCAAATGTAAGAGTTTTACCTAAACTCTTATTTTGTAGAGTGTATGAGTGTGGGTGTGTGATGTATTAGTGAGCCAAAGCTCCTCCACTTCGCTTATGAAGCAATAACTTCAATCCAGAAGTTAATTTAATTGCGTCATGTGCTGGAGGAACTTGGTGAAATATTGTTTCACCGATATTACCAGTTTCACCAGTTCCATCAGTTACACCAATATCACCAGTTTCACCAAATCACCAGTTTCCCTAATGATGATTGGAGATTGGAGATTGGTGAGATTTGGTGCAACTTATGGATTTAGTTTCACCATCATCTATAGTGGTAACGATTGTGAATTATTTCCGATTTTTATATTTTTATAAATATTNGATTCCAAATCGTCGTTGTTCCGTAGTTGCCGTAGGTTGACGATTCCACTAAACTTTTTCTCAGTAATTCAGGTGTTGAAGTGTTTCCTTGGTTCGCTTGGGTCCCGACATAAATCTTCTCTTGGTGTTTCTTTTAATCTACGCAATCTTTACAATATTGATATGAGTTTTGTTAAAGTTTTATTTAAACAATTTCGTCTTATATACCTTTTTTTTAAAAAAAATATTCAGAAAATCATTCCATTTAAATAAGTTCTCATTGAGCATTCTATTCCTTGAAAACTCTGTTGATTATAATGAAGTTGGCGAAGAACCTGATATACCATTTTTCCTTTTAAGAATGAACTTTATAAATTTGATTAAGTGGACTTGCGAAAATGAATAAAGTGTGTAGAGAGGAAATAATCATACAATGTAATGAAGGAATAAAATAAATAAATTATTTAAAATTATTTAAAGGTTCACTAGTGGTAGAATAAAAATAGATAAAAATAGGGAAGCGAGGGAGAGGTAGAATAGGTGAGAAGAAAATGAAGTGAATTCTTTTCTTAATGATTTGTCCGTCGTTTATTTGTCACAACCCTGTACTATGAAAATGACAATGGCGGGTATGATAATCTATTAATAAATCGGGGTGTGATAAATTAACGTCCGAAATTATAAACATTATGTAAATAAAAAGAACTAATGTCCGTTGCTACCAAATGTAAGAGTTTTACCTAAACTCTTATTTTGTAGAGTGTATGAGTGTGGGTGTGTGATGTATTAGTGAGCCAAAGCTCCTCCACTTCGCTTATGAAGCAATAACTTCAATCCAGAAGTTAATTTAATTGCGTCATGTGCTGGAGGAACTTGGTGAAATATTGTTTCACCGATATTACCAGTTTCACCAGTTCCATCAGTTACACCAATATCACCAGTTTCACCAAATCACCAGTTTCCCTAATGATGATTGGAGATTGGAGATTGGTGAGATTTGGTGCAACTTATGGATTTAGTTTCACCATCATCTATAGTGGTAACGATTGTGAATTATTTCCGATTTTTATATTTTTATAAATATTACATATATTTTTCTAAGGTTATATAATAGATGGTGATTGTCAAAAGAACAAAATTGATCATACCACAAAGTGCATCTCATAACTTTTAAGCTTGATGCAGCGACTTGGCACTATGATAATGGACCCTTTACTAATCAAAAAACTTAAAAAATTCAACATTAAATTTTATTGATTTTTTTAATTTTTTTTANTATAAAAATCGGAAATAATTCACAATCGTTACCACATATAAAACTTTTTATTTTAATAAGTAAATGACAAAAATGTAATTAATAAAAAAAAATGCTGAGAATGTAATCTATCGACACAAAAAATTTCAGACCAAGAACTTTAAAATTGACGGAATAATGAACGTCTAAACTCAAACGTTTAAAATTTAAAACGTTTGAGTTTAGACGTCTATTATTTCGTCAATTTTAAAGTTCTTGGTCTGAAATTTTTTGTGTCGATAGATTACATTCTCAGCATTTTTTTTTATTAATTACATTTTTGTTATTTACTTATTAAAATAAAAAGTTTTATATGTGGTAACGATTGTGAATTATTTCCGATTTTTATATTTTTATAAATATTACATATATTTTTCTAAGGTTATATAATAGATGGTGATTGTCAAAAGAACAAAATTGATCATACCACAAAGTGCATCTCATAACTTTTAAGCTTGATGCAGCGACTTGGCACTATGATAATGGACCCTTTACTAATCAAAAAACTTAAAAAATTCAACATTAAATTTTATTGATTTTTTTAATTTTTTTTAAAAAATTCTGATATTCCGGATTACAAAAATAATATTTTCTATACATTCTAATTGTGACTATAATAAAAATGATAGCCGCTATGCAGTGGCTCAATACTATAGATAACTTAGGTTCTGTTTTAAGTAAATCATAATAATATTTTAAGTATTCTATTTACCTTAAAAAATACTTAAAATATCATTATTAAAAAAATATAAGTATATTTTAAGGGTATACATAAAATTTAATTATTTGAATGTTTAAATTCATATTAGTAAAATATACTTAAAATATACTTATTAAAAATAGAAACATATTTTAAGTATATAATAAGTATATTCGAATATATTTTAAGTACATGTTTTTAATTATAAAAAAATTTTTCAGTATATTTTAATAATATTTTAAGTATTATGATATGTAATCTGAATAAACAATTTTTGCTAAGTTTTAAATATTAATAATATTTTAAGTATATTTTAAGTATACTAATGATGTTTTAAGTATATTTCAAGTACAAATTAAGTATGCGCACTTCTTATAGGGCTGCATACTCACCACCATTAAGGCAGACATTTTCTAGTCGTATTTTTCATTTAGAAATAGCCAAGATTAATTCTAAATTACAAAATATTTTTGAAAAAA